>JAOUQT010316789.1:0-14494 GCA_025769995.1 Xyliphius kryptos | reverse complement strand
GAGTCAGTACCTTGTACTGAATGCAGCAGCTACAGGAAGCCAATGGAGAGAGATGAGGAATGGAGTGACATGAGTTCACTTTGGCTGGTTGAACACAAGTTTTGAACCAAGAGAAAATATAGTCACAGATCTAGAGAAACCTCATGAAAATGAATAAACCAATGAAAATCATTTTACAACATTACTGTGTCGTAGTGGTAACTCAGTGGTTAGGGAGTTGGACTATCAATCTGAAGGTTGTGGGTTCAAATCCCTGGTCCATTGAAGTTACCAATGTGGATCCTTGAGCAAGACCCTTAACCCTCATTGCTCCAGGGTTCCTGTATCAACCCTGTGTTCCGACCCCAGCCATCAAGTTTGGATACTTGTAAGTGGCTTTGGATAAAAGCGTCTGCTAAATATCTTAATGTATTGTGTTGTAAGACACTGATGTCTCATTTAGTCTCATTAACATTTGCTTAATTCTCTACTAGGGTCGTAGGGGGTGGTGGGGGGTTTACCATACCCATCCAAGGGAGAGCATTTCAGGCTCTTGGCAGAAACCCCCAACACAGCCTATTGCTGGGCTCACTGTGACAGTAGACACATTAATGCATTTTTTCTGCTGTAATTCTGATCCCGTCCACCATGTGGCAGTATGTTTTTCAAAGGGAAATCCTGATTGTTGCATGAGAGGCTAAGTGGTAGTGCAAGCTCCATGCCAGGTGGTGCTCTGTTGAGTAACCAGTTGGTTTTTACACTGATGCTTTTTTTGGTCAGACTTTGTTTAAATGGTTGTTGAGCTATCTTTTGTTATCTTCATGTCTGAATACCTCACCAATGTTCATGTTACCTGGATGGACTGAAGAAACAGCTTAAGTCATCTGTGGTTAGGATTACATCGTTTCATGGAAAAGATCCAGAATGGACATTCAGAATGGACATCACTCAAGGTGAATAGCATTAAAAAGATGTGATAACAACTGAACCAAATTTACATTGGGCTTTTAATCAAGTATAAACAGTTTCTATTCTCAGCTATTTGTACCTAACACTTATCAGACTTATCACATGACCTCTCCATCTTTTAGTTCTATCTTTCAACGTCTGCAGTTTTATTGGGATTCTGACTTTTTGTTGCTTTTATTTCCAAAGGCTTTCCAATTTCTACCCAGTAAATTCAAAATGTGTTTGTGACTTTTTTTTTAAACACACCCCAGGCTTCTTCATAAAAACTGCTCTAAAAAAAGAACGAAATGGGAAAAATTTATGGACGTTCTGCTCTGCAACCTAGAGAGCTGCTGGCACAGGTCCCTTTACACTCACCTCTCTTTTTTGGGTTACTCATGCCCAATGGGGACAGCACTATGCACTGCTTATAGGACATCAGAGACCTAAATTAAGTGCCCTAGAATCAGGGTGCATCCTACAGGCACACACAGGCTGTAGTGTTTCATGCAGATGACAAATTAAGTGCCCAGTATGACCTAAACCTCCCCATTGTCCCCTGATGGCAGTCTCACAGCCGCCACATCTTTACAGATCATTTAGTTGTGCCTCCGGAATTAGCAGAAGTCTTGATTGTATAGCGAATACAAAGGGAACCATGCAAAAGATCAATAAAGGGTGACTGCAAGGGCATATGCAATAACCCCACCCTCTCAAAACACAGTTTTTCTTTGTCATGATACAAAAGCGTTGACTTTATTTATTTAACGTTACAGATCTTCGATCCCTAGAGATATAAAAAAAACGGATTTCAAATGTAACCTGAGCTAAATCAGATATACTGCTTGAAACCCACACAGATACCTGCTATGCTGTAGCTCCCTTTTAAGTATACATTTTCATTTTATACATTTACTTAAGAGGAGTACACACTGGGACTGGCATTAACATGTACACCTAGCCCTCTGTGAATGGTTTTGATTTCATGCCTGAGTAAGCTAGCACTCTGATCCAAAGGAATCTTTTATGTTCCTCAAATGAGGCCAGCTCTCATTGCAGTCTTAAGTATGCTCAACCTGGTATTAAAGGCATGCCCGATCGCTAGGATGTTTTATGACACCATTAACCAATAAAGGTAGGGAATGTGGAGTGGCATGCTTGCAATTAGCATGCAGAGTGCCATTAGGGTCTGTGCAAATGGAAAGAGAAAAATGTAGCCGCAGAACCACAGAACCATGCAGATTCGACACCTAAGAAACATGGCCAAATAAAAAGACGTTGACGTACAGGAAAGTTTTATGATATTCGGTTAAAAGGATGTCTGAACAAAGTCAGGCTTCGTCATTCTTCATCTCATTCTCCATTCATTCATTATCTCTCCCATCCAGGAGAGAATGTTTCGGACAAGGCAGTTCCCCACTGGGCACACACACTTACACAGACCAACAAATATAAGGGAGTGGTAGCTCAGTGGTTAGGGTGTTGGGCAAGCAATCTAAGAGTTGTAGGTTCAAATCCCAGGTCCACTGAAATTACCATGGATCCTTGAGCAAGACCCTTAACCCTCATTGCTCCAGGGATTCTGTATGTAAACCTGTGTTCTGACCCCAGCTATCAAGTTGGGATAGTTGTAAGTCGCTTTGGATAAAAGCGTCTGCTAAATGACCAAAGGTAAAGGTGAATGACCAGGGACCGTTCGGCAGCTCAGATATTGTATACAGCAAAAATGAGCGAATGTTCCACTTGCAAAATTGCAACATTTTACCAATTTTATCATTTTACAGCACCAAATGTTAATGTATAACTGTGACTTCTATTGCAGCAATAAGAATCACAATTTTTTAAATTATATTTTGTGTTCAGTTTGGCTTCAGCTGCTGTTGGGAGTATGCGGTGTGGTGAGTCTTTTGAAATCTGGCATCAGCCTTCTTCATCTCATTACTGCCTCCTGTAACATGGCTGCCATCGATGTGGCTGATCGTGAAAGAGAGAGAAGCAAGGTGGAGTAAAAAGTATGAGTAAAGACAAGTGAGAACATGACTTAATGTGTCAGAGAGCATTATGGGGGTGGAGGAACAACAAAGTGCTGAGAAATGAAGAAAGTAGGGATCTGCTAGTTAAATGTTTAATAGAAACAAATGCAGTGGTGATGCACTGAAGGTCATTATGATTATTATTTATTTTTAGATTCATGTTTATAATATATGTATCAAATGCTGTGGCTTTTTATTATTCATTATGGTATGTGTTGTTCCCTTAAAGACAATACCTCAGTAAACACATACAGAAAATTATTTTTCATTTGTTGGAAATGATATTAAAATACCCCAACCCACAAACACACCCATACTGACTCGCTTATTCAGACAAACAAATGACATGCACATTCTACACAATCACATCTGCTCCTTTTGACTATTGGTTCTCGTTTTCATTTTATTGTGATCTTTTTATTGCTGACAGTTGATTAGATTTTGGAATGTGTAAACTGGTTAAGTGCTGTGATTTTGTTATTTGTTTTTGTTTTGTTTTTTTACTTAAATGGTTAAAGGTAACTGTAGTGGTGTTGCCTTCCTAATCTTTACCACATATGTAATGTTTGAGTCATTACTACAAAGGAATCCACAGCTTAGGTATTTAGTTTTCTTCTCTGTAAGAGATGTCGTTTTAAATTTGCATCATGAAATTAAGTGCTGACAGACCTTATCAACCCCCATCCCCTTAGGCCTCCATGGTTTTATTAATACAAAATAAAATAATGTGTGTTAATAGTATGTTAAATCTGTGGACTACAAATCAGCTGGAAAAGACTAAAAGCCAGATGATAAACAAAAGCTGTTCATCACGACTGTAAGAACAAGGACCAATATATGTTCGTCACCTCTAATGAATGTATTAGTGTATTATTACTGTATTATATATACTGTATGAAAAATGTGTCCTTTTACAACATGAAGATGGATTACATTAAAGGTTTACTGTTTTACATTGTTTTTGTTTCTTTGCATATGATTTGCATAATATGTTGGAAAACCTTTTACAACTTTATGTTGTAAAAGAGTCTTGTTTATGATTACATGAGGGTGGCATGGTGGCTTGGTGGCTTTCCGCCCTGGGGATCCATGTTCTCTCGGTGTCTGGGTGTAGGTTCTCTGGTTTCCTCCCAAAGTTCAAAAACATGGATTCATGGTAAATTGGCTGCTCAAAATCACCTCTATATATTGTTTGTGTGTGTGTGTGTGTGCCAGGAGTGAATTGGTGCCCTGTCCTGAGTGTATCTGCCCTGCGATGGGCAAGAGGTACTCCACACCCTAGTCCCTAGTATTGGATTAAGCAAAAGATAATGAGATGACATGATTGTATGTAATTTTACATTACATTTAAAATTACATCCAAGTTAATTGGTCATTAAAACAACATTTAATAACATCACACACGTCGATATTACAATAATAATGACACTTCATTTTTTTAAATATATATATTTATTTCATTTAAAAAAAAAATAATACAGCCAACAATATAAATATAATCTTAAACTTAAAAAATCTCAGTTTTTAAAATTTAACACATATAACACCTGTGTTTGGTAAGTAATCACCTCTTGCAAGTTCTTATTATCATGTAATAAACATGCATAAGGACGAGTGACTTAACCTGATGATAAAATGTCAAGCTAGTTCCCTCCACGTGCCATCAACTAAAGTCAGTGGTTCAGTTTACTATACAATTCAACTGGCAGCTTGTTATGACACGGTGGTGCAATATTTGGTGTCCTTGTGTCTGATGTGTGGTGTTTTCGTCCCACAGTCCAAAAATGTGCTGGAAGTCATAACTGAATATACAAAACTGAGATATATGTGTATATATTAGTCTGCTCTGTAATATACTGGCAACATGTTTTACTTTTTTATTCCATGAGTGCTGGGATAGGCCTGAACCTCACCTGCTTCTCTAATCAGGATATGATTAGATACGCTTGAATTATATTTTTTATGGACTAACTGTGATAGTATGGCAAAAATATTACAATTATAGAAAACACTGTAATAACTGAGGTAAACGGAGGACAAATCAGGATTTTTGCGGTTGACTGTCCCAGTGAATAAGTCAAATGTGCGGCAGCAATGAAAGCGGGGGCTTTGCCAATGACAAGCTTTCATAAGTAAGACACAGGTCATTAGATCTGACTGTAGGAATGTATTCACTAATCCATCAATCTTAACGGACCGGTGTCACTTAATGTAGCTCATTGTATCAGGCGGAGACATGATGAGGATTTATTGATCACAGTAACAGGTTTCTCTAACAAACTGCAATGAATACAAACTGCTGACTGGTGTAGCTGCCGTCACAACACGTACTTGTTGCCGCTGCAAACTTTCTGTACCTTCTGTGTCTCTCTCATCTCAAATAGCTGCACACTGACCAGGTAAAAACAGTGATAGCAGGTGATTAAAAACGGTACATTACCTTCTGTCCCGCTCTTCCTACCCACCCCGAGTGTCGTCCGTACCTCTACGCCTCTGCCTCTGCCACAGTCATATATCAGTATATATACAATTATTTACTTATAAGCTTTGATGAATGCACAGCAAACTGCTGTACCTGATACATTTGTACCACCATATTTATATCACTGTTGTTGTTAATGCAACACTCCTGTTCTGGTCTGTAGGCTTGACCTGGAGGAATCCACTTACACACACTGCAAATGGTTCACAGCAAAAGGCTACAGATAACTAATGATCTGCAACCTTATAATAGATCTGCCCAACAAGATGATGAAAATATCCGATTACTAAACTGGAGCCTGTTTTTTTCTTCATCCACACAAAACCTTTAATGTAATACCATGACAATAATTTTGTGTATTTAGCCATGTCAACACCACATGGGCCACTGTAATTTTTTGTGCAGTTTGCCCCTTTGCCATTGTTGTTCCTTTTTAGGATGTGTCATTTATTTTACGTGTTTAAGATGATCAAATCAAACTCTGAGTCTAAGCAGGCTTGGTTTGGCTCTTCCACATGATGGCTGTACATGCGTCAGGGTACTTGGTCATTTAACTTTTTGATATCGTGGACGTCTGGTTATGGTTCATGTTTGGCAACAAAGATTTGGAACTGATTTAGTTGCGGAATTTACCTCAGACCCCACCTTTTGTTTATGTCGCCCACATATTAGCTAAATATAATTTGGTTGACTGTAAGTCGAATATACTCATCCCAAGGTCACTGCTGAGCTATATGCTATAGTGCTCACTGTCTGCTACACACAATTAATCAAATATTTGATGCAAAACTGAATATAACCATCGTTTAATTACAACTCTGATGGTTTTTTTTTCTAATGAAATGGTCACTGTGTGTTAACAGTGCACGTGTTTGGTAGTCTTTTATCCCAGTGGCTATTTTTTAATTGGATGTTTCTATGACGACGTGAAAAAACCCGCATACTAAGCTACTACGCAGTATGTCAACACGCTACGTGGCGTACTATGTTGGCATACTAGTTAGTATGCGGTTTTGCGTGAGTCGTTACCTTTAAGGACCTGCGACATTTTTTCACAGCCAGTTTGTTTTCTCCTCAGCCGGACTGCCGCTGTTATAACCGCGAAGGCTCTGTGCTGCACCAGCCGAGCGCTTTATCGTCGCCCCGCCGCCGGGAGAGCTTTTATACGAGTCCATCTTGATTTGGTTTGGCATTTTGCGTCGGCCCAACCGGTCAGAGAGGGGGAGGGAGCGCGAGAGCGCATGAGAGGGAAAGAGGAGGACGGCGGTGGAGAAGAAAAGACACATCGGGCCGGAGCGGAGGAGGGGACGAGGACACGCAGAGAGGGGGGAGTTCACTCCTAATGCTATCCCTTTAAAACAAGGGGGACACGGCGGAGGGGGAAGCGAGAGATAGCGGTGCGGAGAAGACGGGATAAAAAAAGAAAAGGGAAGAAAGAGCGAGGGCGGGAGGGAGCGCGTTACGGAGGGAAAAAAAAAGAAAGATGTCATCCTCGCGGTTGAAATGCCGAGGCGGAGCCACGGAGCGCGACCGACCAAGCGACTCTCTACACAGGGCTGAGATTTAACGCAACACCGAGGCTCGCTTGCAGGCCCAGCAAGGGGGGAAACCGAACTACAGTTTTAAAAAACGCTTCTTATTCACGGGCGCCGAGTACAATACCAACGTCAGAGTCTCGGTTTTGGTTATTTTGCATGAGTTAATTGCACAATGTTGTATTATTTATGAACCATTATTCAGTGGAAATGAATACTCGGGTTTTGTGTGTTCTGTAAAGCATGATGAGTGAGATGTTGTTTTTAATCTGCGGATGTGCCCGTCGACGTTTTAATAGGAGATTATTGAGGCTCTTCACCTAATAATTCATTAGTTTTTTAATGATCGTGATTGAACGGTTACGGTTGGAGCTCATTAGCTACGTTTTGCTCACACTGCCCATTTTAATCGCACATTGCTTTTTTATATATATTTATGGTGTTTCGTTGTTTTATTTGTAATATACTGCGCCTGTAGGGCAAAACCGTTTTATATCGTTAACTAGTGAGAAGCAGATACTGTACCTCAGACGTAACTGTTTCGTACAGCGTCATTACTACGTTGTTATTGTGTCATTTCCGTCATCGGCTTCATCAAGATGGACGCGGCTTGGAGCAATTTCCTTTTTCAGGTAAATGCCATGTTCGCAAAGTGTGCCTGTTTAATTGATGGTACATACATACAGCGGATTTTTAAAAAGGGCAACGTGACAGGAGGTATGAAATATTGCTTTTTGCACCTTCCCACACCAGACCCCGCCCTCACAGTCCCAGGCTGAGAGCGCGCTCCAATCCGAGCTTCTGCCTGAGCTGACTGACGCGCAGCCGGACCCGCCCACTGAGCACGATCACATGGCCCCGCCCCCGTCCACAGTGGACACGGCGGCGCTGAATGAGGATCCGGAGCCAGAACCAGGTGAGGGGGCACAGAGAGGTCATGCTGCACACATCCTTAAATGTGTATGTTTTCCCAGTATGTTTTAAATTTCATACAATGGTAAAGTACAGTAATAATTATATTGGGATGAGAAAAACTAAGCTTTATGCTGTTAAAATAATTTTGTAGACCACACCAATTTACAAACTGATGTAAATATGTCATGGTTATAAATTACTACAAACAGTTGATTTAAATCATTACCTTTGGGTATTTTCAGGCTTGTGGGTAAAGTGATCTGTTTTCTAACAGTACTTACATACAATTACAAACTGTAGTCCATGTGTTTCTTTCTGTATTTTGTTCATCTTTTTTACCCTGTCCTCTTTTTGTCAAGACCACCAGGCAGTGGTAAATGATTTGAGTTGTAAACGATTCTCAGCTCTGCAGTGACACTGGTGGGGTGGCGTGTTAATATGATGCACTAGGTTAAATGGGTCAGACACAGCAGTGCTGCTGGAGCTTTTTTTAAAAACATTTCGGTTTTACTCAGGGACTGAAAACAATTAATCACCTAAAACTGTCCAACCATCAGTATCCTGTAAGCAGTTCCTTGTGAGCACTGATGAAATAATGAAAGATGACTTACCAAAAATGTACAGACACAAATGAGTTACTGATGCTGAAATTAGTTTATAGTAGAACAATAAGAATGATGAATCAAATGATGATATATTCATAGTGATAGGATTGTCTGAAATAATTTCTAACACAATATCACCTTGTCAATGTCAGTGCAGTGCTAAGAATTGTCTATCGCCCAATAATACGTGCTCTGATGTGGTCACTGGGTGACCCCTTGCGGGGTATTGCTTAAGAATTCTAATAATCACATGTCGCCAACTGTATTATGCAAGGGTTAAGTCATCGGTTAAGAAACGGCAGCAAGATTTCTAGGGGTTTTCTGGAGTCTAAAAGTCATACAAGATGGACTGAAAGACAATAAGTGCAAAAACCAGCATCTCTAATTAGGCTGCATTAAGATGCATGTGATGAAACCATTAATGTCAAGCCTTATATTGACATTTTGGCAAGACATGCTGTCATCATAACAATGTATTCTTTCAAGAACTCCATGTCTTTTTCAACAGAACAATGCCAGGCCTTATTCCCCAGAAGTAACAACAGAGGGCATGTACTCGGCTGGCCTGTCTGTAATTCAAATCAGTCTCTCATTAAAGATAAGAAACAGATATTATAATGCTTTTGACATTATACAGCAATAATAAACAAAAAGTACACCTGTAAAACGTCAATGTTACATGTAATAAAAAAAAAGTTTGTGTGTTGCAGGCAACAATATTTGAATTTGATTATATTGTACAGCAGATAGAATTTTGATTCGTAATTGAACAATTGTATGGTTGTACAAGTTTATAAATAATTCGCCAAATTAATTTTAAGCCCAAACACAGTGAGGGAAATGATAAGAAGCCAAAAAAAAAACCTTGATGTTACCAAATTTCCGACTATGAACATGATTGCTTGGTGTTGTCTGAATGCTGCTGGCACTTTGAATAAGAACCATGTTGAATAAAGTCAGATAAAACAGAAACTAGCTGTTAGGTAACAAACACAAAAAACAATGAAGACAAACTATAGGACCCCTGTAAAGTACGGTGTAGGATGTGTTATGATGCAAATCAGTTTTTTTTTCAAAGAAAGATCTTTAAGATGAATAGCAATATGGACTGTGAAATACCAAGATATTTTAAATTAAAGTTAGATTTTTACCGGGCAGCACGGTGGTATAGTGGTTACCTATACCAGTTTAGCTGCCTTTCAGCGCTGGGGATCAAGGTTTAAATCCCAATCTGAGTGGAGTTTCCATGTTCTCCCCCACATCCACGTGGATTTCTCCCCACAGTCAAAAACATGGATTCTGAGTAAAATGATGGCTCTAAAATATCCCAGCTATATTTACCACCATATAGTGTATATGTGATTGAGAGAGTGTGTGCCCAGCAATGGATTGGTGCCCTGTGATGGATTGGTGCCCTGTGATGGATTGGCGCCCTGTCCTGGGTGTATCTACCCAGCGCCCTGAAACATTCTCCATTGGATGGGCATGGGGAACCCCCCGCATTCCCTAGTATAGGATTTAGTGGAGGATAATGAGATGAGATGAGATTTTTTATTTCATTCTGTGCGTTAGTTAATCTGAGTCTATACTGATTTGGCCCCTAAACACGGGGATTAAATATGCTAAAGATTGAAGTGGGCTTTAAATGGTAAAGAGATGCAGTGGATAAAATCCAGTAAAGGAGGTCAAGTGTGATGTTTTGGCCCTCTTGTAATCTGCTGCTGTGCCTCTGCGTTAGGTGGGTTGCTTAGTAAAGTGGGGTAAGTGTACACGGGTGTTCAGGGTTATTACCAGAATGATTTCAGGCACATGTCAATGAGAATTTAATCTCTAAAAAAAGCAATCTGCAATTTTAGATTGAGCAGCAGTATATACTGTATGTTACACGGACATTTTAATGCGTCTAAACCTGGGATTTGTCTGTTGGTGCAAGAATTACATTAATAATCGAAAGAAAAGTCTCAACTGGCCTGACCTTATATTTAGCAGACTTGTTTCTGTGAACAAGCAGCAGAACTGTGTCTGTGGATAAAGGTGAAAGAGTTGAAGTACATCAGGGCATCTGAACAGCTAATTAATCCTTTCTGTCTACCTCGCTCTCTCTCTTATTACCTGTCTCATTTCTTTTATTCTCTCTGGTTAGCTGTCTCTTTTAATAAATCTGTTTTGCGTTATTTGCTTCTCACATTGTACTTCGTTGTCGAGCACTCTTGCTCTTTCTGTTTCTTTTTCTCTTATTTGTAGCTCTTCTGCATGCTCTCACGTCATCAGTCTCTCTCAGCTGTCTGTCTTTCTCACTCATCATCTCTCTTTCTCTCGCTCATTATGTGTTTCTGTTGGTACCTTGCTTTCTTTGTCTCGTTATGTACTTTGTTCTTTACTGTTGGTTTCTTTCTAATCATCCTGTCCCCCCTTCCTTACTTTTTTCTTTTTTCTGTTCTTACTGATTTATCTATCACTCCTTATGTCCCTCTCTCTCTTGTTATGTTTTTTGTTATTTGTCTCTTTTTCTTGGTGTTTCTGTCCCAATGTCTCTCTTATTATTTTCTTTCTCTCGCAATAATTTTTTTAATTGAATTTGCTTTATTTAATTTATTTCTTTTGTCAAAGCATAATATATATGGGAGTGGTAGCTCAGTGGTTAGGGTGTTGGACTATCAATCACAAGGTTGAGGGTTCAAATACCAGGTCCACTGAAGTTACCAATGTGGGTCCTTGAGCAAGACCCTTAACCTTCATTGCTCCAGGGTCCTGTTTCAACACGGTGTTCTGACCCTAACCAAGTCGGGATATTTGTAAGTCGCTTTGGATAAAAGCGTCTGCTAAATAACTAAATGTAAATCCGAAGCAACCGTCAAACGTAGACGACATTTTTATGTTGAAAATAGTTTTTTACAAGCGACCCAAAATCTGTCTGGATGGGTCACGATCCACCATTTAAGAAACACTGATTTTTAACCCCTTAATCTCCCACCCTTTATAAATAATGTAGGATTCCTTAAATCACTCTTAGAGATCCGTCATGGGCTGACTGTGTTACAGAAAGTGACAGAATATTTATCTAGATGAGGAGTAGATCATTTAGCTTTATCCCTGGAAAATTCCAGCGTGTCCGCAGGTCGGCGTGCCGTGTGGCCATGTTCTGCTTCATTACTGAGTCGCACAGATGAACATCTGATCCAGTGTGAAAATGCAGATACCTTCAGTTCTGGAGATACAACCATCCTGCACTCTTTCCCAAAATATTGCATGGAAGTCACTTAAACGGGACTAAAAATAAAGGTTTTGTATTAAAATTTTTGTCCCGTTGAATAAATTAAACCATTATTCTGACAGGATGTTTGGAGCGGGCCGAGATTACAACTTCACCCGACCCAACGAAAAAGGCGAGTACGAGGTGGCCGAGGGCATCAGCTCCACCGTGTTCCGCGCCATCCTGGTGAGTGTTTTTACAAAACCGTCTCATTTAGGGTTCGAATATCCAGCAGTGGCAGCATTTACAGGATATTGATTAAGGACAGACTGCAGGATTATATTTGTAGCTTCAGCACAATGTTCTCCTTTTAAGGTCACTGCTGTGTTTTGGGTTTCAGGTCCTGCGGTTGAAATTTTCATGTATTCATTAAAATGATCTGATCAAGATGTTGGATCAATATAGTTGGTCAGAGGCCTATGCCTGCCAACTTAACCGGGCTTAGATGCAATTACATCTGCATTTAAGGATGTTTTAATATTATTATTATTTCAAATATAGGTGTATTGGAAAGAGCTTCTACTTTCCAAGTGTTTAATCTCGCTAATTAATTTAGATATTTGTCAGATGTTGGGTTAACTTTCTTAATTTTCAAAAGACAACGATTGTGATGTCACCAAAATGTAGAAATGTGGCTGGTTTATATAAAAAACTGCTTTTTAATTTGTAAGACTGGAGCGTTGTGTGTGGAATCTCATGTAGTTCTGCATAAGAAACTTTAAGGAGGGGTTTCAATAAACCAGTGAACTCTGTGGTAGGATTCTGTGGGAACCAGTGGAATGTGCCAGCTTTCTGTCCCTTGTGAGTTTTAATGTCTGGACCCTTAACCATCACGAGGTCACTGTGCTCAGTGGACAGTAAGAAAGCCCCGGTCCAAACCTCCAATCTGTAAAACCATCCATCACCCAAACTTTACACCTCCCGATGCCACCAGAACGCCATAGATATTTCACAGGACTCATCACACCCTGGACATTGTGTCCTCCAACTACTACCATCAGGGAGGAGATGCAGGGCAGTGAAAACCAGGACAAACCACCTTAAAAACAGTTTTTTTTATCCCAAAGCCATCATGGCCTTAAACTTAAAATAATACTGCTGCTATTAATTTTCAGGACATGTAATTTGCTCATCATTTATTCGTCAAAAGTTTATCCAGCTGCATAATTTTGCACAGTACCATGACCTCATATAGAAATCAGTGCAATTCTGTGTGTGTGTGTACATATGTATATATATATACACACACATACTAGCCGACTACCTGTGCGTTGCTACGGTGACTCACTTGAGACTGACCCCAAGATTTGTTAAGAGTCTTTGCGAAGCACATTTTGGATTGGGTCCCCGGTGGGCCCCGTGGGAATTGTTTGGAATGTTTGATATCTCTATGAGTCTGGAGGTCGTCCTGTACATCTTTGAAGTATGTGGTGTGCGTGGAAATGTCCAATTGAAGCAGGGCCCTTTATTTTGGATTGGGTCCCCTGGTGGGCCCCCCGTGGGAAATTCTTGGAATTTTTGATATCTCTATGTATGTGGAAACAATCCTGGACATCTCCGCCAAATTTGAAGTTTGTGGGACGTGTGGAAGTGTCCAATTAGAGTAGGGCCCATATTTTAAATTGGGTCCCCTGGTGGGTCCCCCATGGGAATTTTTGATATGTTTATGACTGTAGAGTTTATCCTATATATCTCTGCCAAATTTGAAGTTTGTGGGTTGAGTGGAAGTGCCCAATTTAATCAGGCCCGTGTTTTAGATTGGGTCCCCTAGTGGGCTCCCCGGTGGAATTTTGAAAGTGAAAACTGCTTTGTTGTTCCAAGTGCATGGTGGGGAATGACGGTGCCAAGTTCAAATCTTGTAGGTAGTCGGGAATTGGAAGAATTAGTCAGTGAGTGAGGACTTTCGATTTTGTAGGTACAGAGAATACCATGAGACAGGCCAGTACACCAGGAGACATTGAGGGGGCCGTAGGAGAGAACATCCCCCGCCTCATCAGGAGCATGCCCAGGCGTTGTAGGGAGGTCATATAGGCACGTGAGGTTACACACACTACTGAGCCTCATTTTAACTCGTCTTGAGGAATTTCCACTAAAGTTGGATCAGCCTGTCAATTTTCACTTTGATTTTGATTATGATTCCAAATCCAGATTGGTAATTTTTATGTTATTATTTATGTTATTTTGTTCTCAATGCATTTCTACCAAATACAGATTTTAAACTGAAATATTTTATAAATTGAGGTCTATGATGTATTATTTTAGTGTTCATTTAATCTTTTGAGCAGTGTATATATGAGCAGTAGAACTCTAAGCATGATCATTTTTTAAAGGGGCAGTTTGTCTGCCATAGCCCCAGAGAAGGTGCATTGATTGTAACAGTAAGTGGGGTTCCCTTTGGGGAAAATTGGTTAAAACAAATGGCATTGATATGGACTTTAAAATATTAGTAATATATATTTTTTAAATATAGTGTAATATAATTTTGTTATTTACAGCAACAATATCAGCAAACATGCAGTAAAAGTCAGAACAAAGGACACGGATTTGGTATGATGCTACATGGTTTGACCTCCACAGGAACCTTTTTTGAGCTACAATTATTGGGGCAGTTGTAGGCTTGTGGTTAGTGAACCAGCCTTGTAACCTAAAGGTTGCAAGTTCGATTCCCAGTCCCACCAAGCACTATGGCTGAAGTGCCCTTGAGCAAGGTACCTAACCCCAATTGCTCCCCGGGCGCCGTATAA
>JAOUQT010316772.1:0-14496 GCA_025769995.1 Xyliphius kryptos | reverse complement strand
ATAAAATAAAGAAAAGCATTTAAGTCTCACCAGTGATAAAAATAAACCTATTTTTTATTGTTTTTTTTTTATATATGCAATGTAACTCAATAAGTTACATTTTCTAAAAATGAATAATATTATATAACAAACAGTTTTTGTGACAATTGACATTAAATATTAACTAAAATCTATGAGACCAGTGTTTTTCAACCTTTGAGCCACATCAGATTTTTTTACAAGAGGAAAAAAAAAAAAAAAAAAAAAAAAAAAAAAAAACCTGCAGCGCACCACCATCCCAAAAAGTTACTAAATGAAACATCATAGCTTAATGCAGCACATATAACGACAATATATATATAATTTTTGTAATTTAGCGCTTAGAATTATTTTTTTAAAATTTTTTCAAGGGTAAAGCACTTATATTATACAAACACATACATACCAATTTTTCTAAAACACTATTAAAATATTGAAATTGTAGATTGAGTTACATGTTCTAAACGATAAAGTTTTCAGCTTCAAAATGCTATATGTATATCCTTTATATCTTCAGGAGTAATTTTGGCCCATTCCGCTCTACAAATCATCTCCAAATCCATAAGGTTTTTAGGCATACATTTGAAAACACAGCTTCAGATCTCTACATAGATTTTCTATGGGATGGAGCTCCAGGCCTAAGTCAATTGACAGTAATGTACTTCTTCCACTTCCAAATAATTTCACCAACAGTTGTTACCTTCTCACCAAGATTCCTACTTATGGCTTTGTAGCCCATTCCAGTCTTGTGTCGTTCAACAACTTTGTCCCTGACATCTTTAGACATCTCTTTAGTTATAAAATTTCTCATTAAAACACTGCCAACAATTCTTATGTGTAAAACAAAATAAAATGTTGTGGTGAAGATTGTTAACAAAAAATTATAGATTTCAGTTTTGATTACAATTAAGAAAGTGTCCATTCTTTTCTGAAGTTTGGGATTGTATTATAACAAACAATATGCAATAGAACAAAACAAAAAGGTTGTGTGTCACAGGTAATGATCACGCAACAAGTAACACAATAACAGACCAGTTACCCATTGTATCTGGCTTGTGGCAAAGAGAAAAAACATGAAAAACAAAAAAAAGCTTTTTCCCTTCGGAGTGGAAGGAAATCCATCAGGCTTTATAAGTTCAATCCATTCAGGGTGCTATTCACATACAAAGGCCAGAGATCTGCCTTTATGTGCTTTTTAGTTCCAAGAAAAATAGACGGCAGCATTATGGCATTAATTTAAAAAAATGCAAATAAACCTTCTACCTTTAAATGCATAACTTGGCACATTTGATATTTTTGCACTAATGCAGTGCTTTATGCCACTTATCAGTTTAATTAAATTTAAGTTTTAACGAGATTTTTTAATATACAATATATCTACTATTATGTATATGCTTCAGAACATCATGGTTTGTATTTCATGTAGTTTAAAATCCCTAAACCAGAATAACTATTGTGCCATCTCCAGAATCTAAAATGCTTTAGTTTTTTTTAACAGCTTGCCAGCATGTTTTGATGCCCAATAGTTCTGTAATCTCAGTGCAAAGACGCTGATTTTTTTCTATTAAAAGTACATACAATTTAATTACACAAATAGTGTAAAATGGCACTGTAAGATCCAGGTAAAAGACATTACCACTACCAATTTCCTGGCTCAACCTCTAATTCACAAGTTTATGTTTAATCCCTCAAAGTGGGATTTAAGGAAGTTTTCCAAAGCAAACAAATTACATAATCTTTTGGACTCTAGTTCTCTGGTAGAATAACTACGCAATACGTATTTAAAACCTAAGATGGGACACTGCACTCTACTGCTTCTTCTTAATCTTACCAGTGATAAACAGTGATTAAAAAATGAAACACTGGCACAGAGTTTACTTTGAAAAGGATTAGGAGAACTGAGAGGCTATTGACAATCTGCTTGGTAAGCTGGGGTGGCTTGCTACATCTCTCTGTGTGTGCATTATTGATTGTTATAGTGCTCTGTCTTGGAGTGATTGGGCAGGAAGGCTAATCCTACACATGCCGCTCCATGCTGGAATTGTGCGTGCTCTGGGAGAAGCCTTCTTTGCTCTGTGCTGTACTGTGACCTGAATGCACAATGTGCTTTGTGGAGGTTTAGCTCAGGAGAGAACATCTCTTCAGTACAGGTGTCTGCATAACTAGATGTCAAGCTGTCTGAACACAAGGTCATGTTAACAGGAGCCTGTTATTTTCTTCTTTGCCATATTAAATCCATTTACTTTATTTTAAGCACACCTCTCACGTTTCCTATGTTAAATGACCTCTGATTCTTGTGCCTAGTAACCTATATTTAATAGCAGTCACATTTGGTGAAAATAAAAGCTGTTGGTGGTCTCACTTCACTGTGCAATGACAACACATGTTAACAAGCAAAGAATAACTTTATCTGAATGTGTAAATGAGCTTCTGCTAAAGCAGATAGCCAAGAGCAATTAAGTAGGTAAGAGAATAGCAATGACTCTTAGGTTCCTGCAGTCCAGGTAATTTTAAAACCACAGGCCACAGGAATGAAAACAGCTTGACTGTGCAATTGCAAGACAGTTTAATAATGGAAACATGGCCATCTCAGGGGACAAGCTTATTTCAGAGAGCAACAGAACAAGTCCATTACCCTCCATGTTGCCTAACTAATGCTGTCTCTTTCTACTTAATTGAAAGTGTTGGCCATGTTATAAGTCCGACAGAAGCTACATAAAGAAGAAATCGAGTAGCCAGCCATATTCAGAGAGCCACTTTACATTGTCACTTCTGGCATTAACAACTAAAAATGCATGCGTGCAAAAACCAATGGGAAATTTGTTACATCAAAATCCACTTTTACTCAGCAATTCTGTTAAAACTTATTTATATGTAATACCTATTTAAATTGACTACTCATTAAAAAACTAAGGTTACTATGTACTTAGTTGTCTTATATACAACTCCTACTCCTACTTCTAATCCTATTTCTTTACAAAGAGCACTGTAGAAATGTCAACAAACATCAGCACAGGAAATCAGTATATAGAGATTCATCGAATACTAACTTCATTTTGTGACAACTGCAAATTTTTTTTTCAAACAAGGGACAAAAATTTTGTGGACTAACTTGACTTTTTAGAAAAGTTGAGATCCTTAAAAAAATATGCAAGAAAACATTTTTTTCAAACAGACAAAATATTAGTGGTACTAGTCATAAACCCAAATTCTATACGTTAAATATAAACAAATTAACCAATAAATAACTGTGGCACTCGCAACAAAAGCTGGGAAATACTGAGTCAATATTTTTCAATATTTTTTTTTATTAAATATACTACAGTACTTGTAAATTTTTCAAGTGAAATTTCCAAGTGTCTATTATTGCAATATACAAGAGTTGGGCTGGGCTGTATCTGATCGTTGTCTTGATGATGCACCATACATTTTCGGTAAGAGAAAGGGCTGGACCGTAGGCAGACCAGTCAAGCCTACATGCTTTGTCAATAAGGCTTTGTAACTCATGCGTAATGAAGCCTAGTATTGTTTTGCTAAAATAGACATGACCGTGACTCTTAAGAGTATTTCTCTCCAAAATACCCATTTTTGCTTTTGTATCTATAAGCCTGTAAATATACTGCTCAAAAAAATAAGGGAACACTTACACACCACAATGTAACTTGTATTCAACCACATTTCTGTGAAATCAACCTGTCCAGTTAGAAAGCAACACTGATTGTGAATCAATTTCACTGTTATGCAAATAGAACAGACAACAGGTATAAATGAGAGGCACTTAGCAAACACCACCAATAAAGCAGTGTTTCTGCTGGTGGTGACCACTGACCTTTTCTCTGTTCTTATCCTTTCTGGCTGATGTTTTCTTCACTTTTGTCAGTTCACCATGAAGTTGGGTGCAACCCACAGAAGTTGCTCAAGTAATGCAGCTTATTCAAGATGGCACATCAATTCAAACTGTGGCAAGAATGTTGCAAATGTATCCATCTAGTTTTTTCTTTAAAAAAAAATACAAACCGGATTCCAAAAAAGTTGGAACAATAAAATTGTGAATAAATACTGAATGCAATGATGTGGAGATGGCAAATGTCAATAATTTATTCGTAATAGACCATAGGCAGATCAAAAGTTTAACTTAAAGGAGAAATATGTTGATTAAAAATTTCAGTGTCAACAAATCCCAAAAAAGTTGTGACAAGTAGCAATAAATGGTTGGAAAAAGGAAATTGAGTATATAACGAACAGCTGGAAGACCAATTAACACTAATTAGGTCAACTGACAACATGATTGGATATAAAAAGAACTTCTCAGAGTGCCAGTGTGTCTCTGAAGGCAAGATGGTAAGAGGATCACCAATGCCACCATTGTTGCGCAGAAAGATAATGCAGCAATACCAGAATGGTGTTATCATCATCAACCATGCGTAACATCATTAAAAGATGCAGAGAATCTGGAACAATTGCTGTGCTTAAGGGTCAAGGCCTTAAAACTCTACTGGATGTTTGTGAACTCCGGGCCCTTAAACGTCACTACACCTCAAACAGAAATGTCACTGTCAAGGAAATAACAGAATAGGCTCAGGAATACTTCCAGAAAGCATTGTCATGACGATTGAAAAGTTAGAGGCCTAGACATGAATTAGAGTATTAGACATGAATGGAAGAGCATTTCTATTCCTCAACTTGAGAAACTGTCTCCTCTTTGTTAAGTGTTGTACAAAGAATCACATAGAAGCCACACAGTGGTAAAAATGTCCTTGTCCCAACTTTTTTGGGATTTGTTGACGCCATGAAATTTTGACACATTTTTCCTGTAAAATGACACAGTCTCTCAGTTTAAAATTTTGATCTGTGATTTGTGTTGTATTCTGAGTGTCCAAACTTTTTTTGGACTATATATAAAATTATACATTTGTTTCTCCTTGCATCTTTGTTTTGTAAAATAAATATTTCAGTGAATTACCAAATGACAGATTTAAGTTTTTTTTCTCTCCATTTTCAAACTGTATACCAACTTTTCTGGGAAGAGGGTTTACTCATTAACTATTTACAGATAAAAAGCCATAGTACTTGGTGGGATGGGAATAAAAAAGTTCATTATAAAGTGTTTTTTTTTTATATTTAAAATCTGTTCATGACAATAATATCCTCTGATAAACAGTCCCTGTCACTGAGTGGGTTTTTTGCCTGGTTCATCTAGATATTAAACTATGATAAACCTAAAGCCCAAAGTCCATGTTTGAATTGTAATTATATTAGGGTTGCCATGTTGGGGTAATCAACCGGCTATGCTGGGTGTGTACATTTTGAAAACTACATAAATTCTCAAAAAAGCAAAGGGAAATCTTTCCTACAAAATAGGTAAAATTGGTTGCCCAGAGGTACAGCCATCTCCTGACAATCCTTTGTTCAGAGACCTGAAAGCTTACAATTATCCCTCTTTTTCTAAGACCCCAATGAAAAATATATAAAAGTAAATTTCTTACTTCATTCTAGTAATTGAGTGTGACAGGCTCAGAACAGGAAACAGAATGAAAGTGATCAAGGCAAATATTGCCCAGGGCAAGATTGGCAGGACAAGTCTGTGGAACCTTTCTTTTATGTTTTCTCATGCTGAAGCTACCAGTACATCTGCCAGCAGAAAAGTGAACATGCAATATACTGTTACTGGCAACAAATTTTTAATTAACAATAATTTGGTGAAGACAAAATCATTTAGATGGGGAGTTTGGGAAGATGAACATACAGCACAATCTGTTTCAAAATCAATCATAAAGTAACATGCATTATTTAAATAGCACTTTCTACAACAGTGTTCTCAGAAAATCTACTGTACAATGGGTCATTTTTTTTAATATATATATATATTTTTACACAAAGTGTAATTTTACCATTTTATAAAACTTTTGTAATGTTTTGGATTCAGTCACGGTTGGCTTCACAGTAGATTGTTGAGGTGTCTTGCACCAGGTCATCTGCTTTCTACAAAATTTAATTTGTGCAATTAAAGTCTGAACAGAAAAGCATTGTTTTGTCCTGATCACAGAAAAAAATTTATAATATGCACATCACCGCTTTTTAGTCAGAAAGAGTTTAACAATAAGTCCATACAACCTAAATAAAGCTTGAACCTATGCAGCAAGATCTGAATAAGCTGCTGGAGCACTGTGTATGACTGTTTACCAAAGAAAAATATTCTACATCTTAAATTATTTGAAATGTTGCAAATTATTTAAAGGTGGGGGCAAATGATAACCGCAAATTAAGCATAATATTCTTTCTTAATTTTTGTTCCCTTGGAGTAAAATTTACACTAAAAATACCCATGACTAAATTATCTATTTCTTCCTCTTTATTGGTAAGTGCACCTGAATAAAAAAGATAATGAATCTAACTCCCATATACAGAAAGAGAAAATTAATTCTAGATTAACACCCTGCTGATCTTATGCAAGAGCAGATTCTATGCATATTTTACACAGCTGAGGAAACAGCAATGCTGTATATCTAGCTGTGACATTTTGGTGTGCCTGCATTTATTTTGATTTACTTTTATTCTCTTGCATTTAAGTTAAAGCAATGCAAGGTAATGTGTTCATTAGCCTTTCATCAGTAATAATTTTACAGTATAATTTTTAAAAAAAATTAACTATTTAACTGTTGATCTATTTGCATTCACAATCTCTTTGTGACAGAATTAAAAAAAAATAAAGTTAAACAAACTATACTTTTACATCTGTATTTTAACATTGTTTCTTAAATATCTTTAGATGTTTTAAATTAATGTGCAGCTCTTTGGAGTAGCTATCAAAAACATGCTTACTGGCAAGTCACAGATCAATGCCAATCTGCTGATGTCCACATGACTTTAAATGCAGTTTTGATTAGTTGATCAATAAATTCTTAAGAATTCCACAATTACTATTACATGTAAACACAGACAGTTTCTAATGACATGTACACACTTTATAGGAACATTCAAACTTTAAGACATAAAAATAGTCAGATATACACGATGAAGTATATTTTTACCGTAACTTCAAAATCATGAATTTGTTATACTGTTTACAATATTTATTTAAATTATGAGATTTAAAAGTAGGTTTACTAATAATATTAAAAACATTCTGGAATGAAATAACTAGAAATAGATATTGCTGCTTAATTGTTCATTAATGTTATATTTGACTGTTTATTGAGGCCCTAATCTACTTGTATAAATTTAAACATATCTTTTGAAAAATAATAAATGTAGACGTCATCACTAATTTCACCAAAATTGCATGGCCTTTTTAAAGTCCATTTTTATCAATATAAACATTAAATTACCAATTACACAATTTTTGGAATGAAGAATTATTCAGTAGCAAATGTGCATATAATCAGTAATAATTAGATGGTTCATCTGCAATGTTTAATTAAATATTCCATATACAGTAGTGTTAACCTATCTCTGTCCAAATATGATTTGCCAATCAAGTTTATCATACATAGGAAGCAGAATTAAACAAACGAGAATACAATATTATACTTGGCCTTTGAGCAAAATGATTCAACACACACGAGTGTGCCGGCTATGTGAGCCTTTAAGATTAGCAGTTAATTTGAAGCTGACATTAGGGTCAGGTGTATTTGTTCAGTTGGATGATCATGTGTGAGTGGACAGCCGGCTTTAAACAGCAAAATTAGAATAAGTTTGTGGAGGACAGAATTCAAAAAGAACAGGGTGAAAAAGATTACTGTTAGTCAGCCTTTAAAATAGATTGAATACCATTTATTATTTCCCAACAAGATGTCTAACAATGGTCATTTTAGCAGTAGCTAAGGTGTGTAAAATGATAATGATAATATAGACAAAGCAGAGGATCACTAAATGTTTTTTTCAACATTAACAAAATGCTAAGGCAAATGTTAAGGCAACACTTACAATACCAGAAGCTTAAACAGAGCACTTGCATCACTGATTAATTTAAACAAATACTCTGTTAATACAAAAATCATAATTAAACAAAATATGACATGCACTTTGATTTTGAACATCTGCCACATAATATGCCACTACAAATTTACTTTAAAACATGATGCAGTGTGTCACCAATGATCTGCGCTAAAGAAATGAAAGCATATGCAGAATCAGGTTCAATAGTCTAAACAAAAAATGTATGTATGAACACTAAATGCTTAAATAATAATTTGTCATTTGATGTATATATGTGGCCTGGCCGGACTATTTTTGGACTGTATGGGGTGGGGTTCAGTGCCAGTCATTTGCAAAAATACAGTCACAGTTTAGGTTGGTGTCAAATATTTCTACTTGTCATTTCTGAACTGTCATTCAGTGCTTTTTATAAGAGTACTTTAATTAAACGGTTACTGTGAGCAACTTTCTTGCCGGCAGTATAAGTATTACTTCAGAAATAATGAGGAAAAGTGTTTAACGTTGTTACAGAGCAGTAGCTACACAACAAAAACTTGAAGCTGGGATGACACATGAAACATACACATCATAAACAAGTAAACACAGAGGAGTAACAACCGAAATAAGGTTAGAGGTGGTGTGCATGGGGTAATTTAGACCATATATTGTTCCCCATGCCCATCCAGAGGAGAATTTTTTATGCACTGGGCAGATACACCCAAGACAGTGAGCCAATCTATTGCTGGGAATCCCACGCAGACACGGGGAGAACATAGAAACTAAACCCAGATCGGGAATGTCATCCATAAATAATACAATATAATAATAAACAAAATTGTCAATAAACCTTTGAATGGTTGGAGGGGGCGGGCTACCAACAAGATATCGAACAACGGGTTTAGAAATCTCCCAAGCTTCTGGTTGACCTGCTCCAGTTGCCCATTTTTCTGTATCCTGAAGTGAGACTAATGGAAGTGCAATAACTTTTTAGAAATGCCTGCCACATGGCAGAGGTGAACTAAGGATCACAGTCAGACCTCTTTTTAGACTGACTGAAATTTACCTAAATGTGGTTGAACTAAATTTTCACCCCAGGAAAGCAAGAAAGAGGCTGCACAATCGAATACATTTTGCACTTCACCAGAACTGGTAGGTTGCTGTAAAAGCCTCAGAAGTTGAAAGATCATAATAACTGTTTTTGGCATAAATTATCTTACCACATGAAAAAACAATTCACATTGGTGCACTATGATCTGCATGCTCTTAATTCTGTGTATTTGAATAATTACCTGAAAGGTGTGTTCAAAATAAACCAGGAAATACAAATAAATTGAGGTATGTAGCCCAACTGTAAGAATTTGGTTGACTATGTAACACAGATGTGAAGCAGTTCTAAAAAAACCGAGGTTAACTAAATATTATATTAGTGTTTCACAGGAATGCTAAATCATGAAAAGAAAAGGGTCACAGGTCGAGTTTGCACGAATTCCAAGACTGCTATTGTTTTTGGACAGCCCAATGTTATTTCTTATTTACTGTAAAGTACAATTTATATACATTTCTCTTGATGTTTTGGTTTAAAAAAAAAACATGTGCAATGATCCCAATGCATGGGAATAAAAACATTCTAAAGATTTTGTTTTTTTAACACACTGCCATTATTTTGAACAAAACTGTAAAATTCATTGCATTAAGGAATCAGAGAAATTAGAGGAAAAAACAGGGCATGAACTTGCCAGCAAATCAGGTTTAAAGAATTTTGCAGGGCACAGTAAGGTTTTAAAATACTTTGACTGTCAGCATTGATGTTCCTCCATCAATAATGCTCATTTAGGCCACATGCAAAAGCTGAGAGACCAGCACAAGTTTTTAAGACTGTTAAGGAAGGGGTAGCATGAAAATTCTGCAAGGTAGACAAACCAAGTGATTACAACTAAAGGTGTGAATGTTTGGAATAATGTTACAGCTGATTAGTCCCTCCTGAAAACAAATGATTAGTTAATATTGTCTAAGCTGCCAGTGACTTTTCCACAACCATGGAGGTGCAGCAGAGCTTACCTTACAATTAGACCAACCTAGTTAAAGAAATATAAATCATGATTAAGGAACAGCGAGGGAGCCAGACATGCACTTAAGCACATGCAATGACAAGGTTGATAATTCTTTGAGTTTACATAGCACTAAGTAAAAAGAAAACTGTTTAGAGTTTTGTGGGGTTACTGTTGTGCTTGGTGAATCTACATCACCAAAAAGTCAAGAGGGATCAGGATAGCAATGAAGCCAAAATAAAGGTAATGACGAGTGACATGGTTAAGACACTAGTAGTGTATGAAGGGTTGCAGACATCCTTCTTGTCAAGTGCAAGGTAAGAAGGCTCCCTGGAATAGTATCATTTCAGCACCACACCCTCTACTAATAATGAGCAGGGTGAAGAGGTGAATTGCCAGCCCATTTGGAAGTCCCATTAGGAACAGAGTGGTCATGGAAGAATTATTCTATCTGCTACCAGAGTTCTAAACCCTACTGCATAATCTGAACCCATACTCTATAATTTTACCTGTAAAAAAAGAAAAATAGAAAGTAAGCTGTACTTGTCAATTTACTTATCAATTGTCTTAAAATGTATTTATTTTAATCTTATTTTAGAAATAAGTAACAATGCACCAATTGTAGGATTTAAGGAGAGAATCAATGGGCTGTTTTTTGCTGAAAAGTAAAAGAAAAGTTATTATTTTTGTCATTGTATTTGATCTGGTGTAAATATTTTATAGAAGTTTAAAAAAAATATATGTTTAGATAAAAGCACTAATTAGCATAGGGTTGATCTGAGGTACTATAGCCGTGTGCAAAGCAGAGAAGCAAAATGAGGCCTGTGGAGAAGTGTAAATTATTTAAGTAAAAGCCTGGACAGCAAATTGTGTTGAACTGCTTATATATTGCACAATTTTCTTGAAATAATACTGCAGACTTCCACGTATTAAAATTCAGGGGCTGTGAAATTTAAAGTTGATAGCCAGAAGGCATTACTAAACTAGTATTCTCAGTAAACTTTATTACAGTTCTGCATATTTACAGAGTTAGATCTAGCACTGACCAGCAGAACTTACAGTAGGTTTATCGCTTTGCCCTCAAGTCAAAGAACTAGAATAACTTCAGTTTCTGCTTGCCAATATTCCATCATGGTTTATATAATTAATCTGTCAGAGTATGAAACTTAATTGAAGTTGACAGTTTTCATTTTAGTAGACAAAACAACTTTGTTACCATGAATTAAGTGGTCCATTTTGCCTACTGTGCTTGCATACAAAGGGATTTGTCCTCTACATTTAAACTAACCGATCCATACTTAAACACAAATACACAAAGTGAGTGAAGAGAGCACACATGCCCGGAGCAGAGGGCAATGCTGTACACAGCGCCCAGTAAGAAACTGGAGTAAAGTGCCTTCAAGTCACAGTACTTCAGTAATAGTACATAGTGGGAGCAGTAATTGAACTGCCTTTATTAACCTGCAAAGCCTGAAATATCTACTATGGATTATTTGTTTGGATCAGGTATTATATATCTTTATATACTGTATCTACGTAGGCACATCAAATCAGCATGCTACAAAAATAGTCTCTGAACATGCTCCATCACCATATGACCTCTGCTGAGGTTTCTTGATTAAAAATAATGCTAATTCACAACAGGGATGAGGCTCTGTACATCTGCATAGTGTGTATCCAGTGGCAGGCCGTGCATTTTACACCTTTAGTAATGATCTGTCTGAATTAAGCCACCAGTCAATAACTATTTTATGGCTATTAAACATCTTATGTAGAAATGCAGTTTAAAATGAGTTGCATTGCTAATAGATAAATCATTGTTGGAGGACGGGAGAGGCACAGACCTGCAGAAACATGAGCAATAGGAAGGTCCATCGGTCAGCATGTCTAATTTAATTAATTTAAAATAATGTGTACATAAAGACTTATATTTTTTTCTTTTTACACACTTTATGATGCACTTTTTTGTAAAGCAATTTCTTGAATGTGAAAAAAGGTTCCATTTTATAAATATTAATTCAGTTCAGCATTTAAAACAATAAATAGTGTTGAAATATACTGGATGATATTTGTAATTTGTTTTGGCCTTCAGTTGCTTATATGAAATACCTAGGCTATTCCATTACACAGGATCCATCCATTATTTTCCACTTAATGTACTAGGATCGAGGGGGTGGGGAATTCTCCATGGCCATCCAGGGAAGAAAGTTTTTGGTGGTTGGCCGATACAACCAGAACAGGGTGCCAATCCTACACACACACACACAAAATATATATATATAGGGTCAATTTAGAGCATACAATTTGCCATGCATCCATGTTTTTGGACTGTGGGATGAAATCGGGGAACATTAAGGAAATACAGACATGGAAAAACATGGAAACTCCAACCACATCAAGATTCAATACTGGATCCCTAGTGCTGGGAGGCAAAGGTGTTAAACATGCCACCCAGTATGCAGGATATGGCACGGAATCATAAGTTAGAAATTCTGACAGTATGGACCTTGGCCTGACGAAACCCTACTGAATTCTATTTAAATATCCTTGGCGTAAACCTTCTAGAAGGTTCCACAATGGAAGACTCACAATTTGATTGGTTGAAAAAAGGTGGGCCTACACTTAATTTAATGCTACAGGGCCAACTAAATTCATTCTGAAGGCCTAGGCATAAAATTTAAAACCTGGCAACCAATGATGCTAAAATATGATAAGCTAAATGCTCTAAAAAGAAAATAGTCTGGAATTGGTGCAACCAAGGGAAATGTTATGAATGGAATTATTTAATTTAATTAATAAGTATTAATGGTTAAAATAGAATGATCAGTATGTGATTCAGATATGTTTTCGAAGACCCTTTCAGCCCAGCACTGTGCATAACACAAAACAGAAATACATTATAAAGTTTAAGCTGCATTTTAGAAACACTGTTTATCAAATTTAATGAGCAACTGTAATTTACATTCACTTAAGTTTTTTTTGCATGTGCATATAAAAACAAATTGCCAACAGTTATCATTTTCAAGCTGTTCCAAGGACAACTAATAAACTTTGACAGGGGTGAGTTGTAAACTTTTTCATTACCTTTCACTTAATCCTCTGCGAGGGTCGCGGTGGGGTTGCCCATGCCCATCCAGAGTAGAACATCTCTGGCACTCAGACAGGACGCCAACCTATCGCTGGGCACACAGACACACTATTGGGGCAATTTAGAGCCTATAATTTACCTAGAATCCATGTTTATAGATTGTGGGAACCCGGAGGATACCGGAAATTCAAATCAGAAATCCCCAGCACTAAAAGGAACACGTGCTAACCCCTAAGCCACTGTGCCACCCAGTTTGGAAACTTGTTACATGCAAACAATTTAATACAGCTAAGAATACATATACCGTAAGTAGTAGTCAGCAGTTGCTGGAGCTCAAAAGTCAAAGGCATTGCTTACTTACTTGCTACCTCACATTTAAACACAACATAATTTGTATATTACAGGAAATAGAAGTGTTCTCTTGACATATTAATAAACTTTACCCATGTATTAATGTAAAGTTTAAAATTTTCTCTTTAATGGCAACTCTGTGGTACTATTTTTCCTCTAAGCAGTTACAGCACCTTTTACTAAACCAAATTAGCTAATAAATTAACCTAGGCTATCAATCTTTCATTTTTCATTCAAAATCTGTGGCAGTCTCATATGGGTAATAAAGTTTTCATTTTTATAGTATTTGTCACAAGAATATGGTAATGAAGGTGGGTAATTGCATCCTCTGTAAGCTGCACACTTGAGCTGTGTTTCAACTGGCAGTATTGCACGATTAATTGTACGTCACAGAAAACAAATCACTGCTGGTTTTACTACTTGCTATATCTGCAAACACAATGGCAGGAAGCAGGTACGACCAGGAACTACCTAATATTAGTTTGTGCTGGATCATAGACCACCTTATAAATCATCATTATTATTTATAAGTTCATGGGTTTTCTGCTTTCAACCATTAGATTGATCACCCCAATAAAGCTAAAATTCTGAATCAATGCTACACAGAAAATGCATCATTTAAATCATACTAAGTGCTTGATTGCAAATGAGAAAAAAAAACTAATTGTAAACACTATATTGCCAAAAGTATTTGCTCACCCGCCTTGGCTTACATATGAGCTTAAGTGACATCCCATTCCTAATCTACAGGGTTCAATATGATGGCGATCTGCCCATTGTAGCTAGAACAGCTACAATCTTCTGTGAAGGTTGTCCACAATGTTGGAGTGTGTTTATGGAACTGGTTGACCATTCTTCAAGAAGCACGTTTGTAAGGTCACACACTGATGTTGGACGAGAAGGCCTGGTTCTCAGTTTCCACTCTAATTAACCATAAAGATGTTCGATCACATTTAGGTCAGGACTTTTTTTAAAACGGAGTGGTAGCTTAGTGGTTAGGGTGTTGGACTATCAATCACAAGGTTGGGGTTCAAATCCCAGGTCCACTAAAGTTACCAATGTGGGTCCTTGAGC
>JAOUQT010316758.1:0-14497 GCA_025769995.1 Xyliphius kryptos | reverse complement strand
CCCCTGGAGGGGCATGGGGAACCCCCCCCCCCCCCCGCGACCCTCATAAAGGAATAAGCAGAAGATAATGAATGAATGAATATGTTTGATTTTTAAATTTGATAATATTTACATTTTATAAGCTAAAATAATGTGAAATCATGGTGGTCCATCAGGTGGGGCTCAGCCTTTAAATCTCCCCATTTTATTCAGATTATACATTGTTTTTATATATTTAGGAATAAAGTGTCGCTAGGCTAATGACGACAACTTCACCGGCACAATTTTAAAACCAGACAGAGATTTGGGAGTTTCTTCTACTGACTCAATTTTCTTGTCTCCTTCACCCAGACCAGTGTGACACTGACCTAGAACTACTAATTCATCCCAGCACTCATTTTAGCCACTGAAGACAGGCGTTCTATTTTTAAAATGACCCCAATTCTGAGGAATGGGTGCCTCCACTAATACTTTCTGCTATAAAACATTCCACTGCAAATGTACAAGAAGGATAAAGGCCAATGGGTAATCAGATCGTTCCGTGTTTCTCCGGAATTCCTGTAAGCTTTAGGATTTAACTTTTAACATTAAAATCCCACAACATTTAATGTCTGACTTAAATATCAATTATAATTGTGTTGCTGAAATGTGGAAAGCGATTTTCATTCCCCTGCTGACGATTAACTTAACAAACGGAAAAATTCAAGAAAACTTTCTAAATATTGTTTCATTTCTGTAAAAATACCAAAAATCAAATATGCCATCAGCTCAGTTCTTCATCTGCCCTGATGACATGGTATTAAAAAAAAAAACCTACATTAATTTAGATTAATATGTGTCTTTACTGCACATAAGCACATTTGTACTTAACGGTCCCCTGACTAATGGCATCATTTATTTTCCTTTGTGTCTTTTAAATACATAAATTTAATCAGCATTCTCATATCAGAAGTCTGCAAGGACATGAAGGCTTTATATTAATAACATCTGATCATTTAAAGAAGTGAAATGATGAATAATTTACTTGGAATCAGTCTGCCTGAGATGGATGGTTCTTCTTTAGTATCGGACTAAACCCCCATCGTACAAACCTTAATGACTGACCTTATTTTATTACTTAACGTCTTTTGAAACATCGAATCAAGTGATAAGACCTTCACTTTCATTTCCGCTCAATCCAATCTGAGACTAAAATCTCATTCATTTCCTGAAAGCCGTACTTTTGGAGCATGTTCTCGTATAATAAAACAGATAGCGCGGCCGGTTTATGATGAATTAATTGTGAAGGTTGTTCGAGACTCACTCTGAGTGATGAAGTTCATGCCTTTTGACCCGGATTGTGACGTCAGTACAACTAACTTCCGGCTTTGTGAGGACCCGAGTGCTCAGCGTCACCCCCTGTCTGCAGCCAGAGGCAGCGCTCAGTCCACACGGAGTAAAACTAGTCACATGAGATGAAAATCAGCTCCGCCGAGGCACTTCCACTGATTTCACATGATCGATGTCAGACTTTTAATTACAAGCCATCATGTTCAGTCGGCTGGGATCAGGACTTTGACGAAAAAAGAAATCTCTCATCTCGGTCATGGCTCCTCGTCGTTCATAAAAAGGGAATGTTATAAAGCACTTTCATTTTCAGAACGAGATCCAGCGGCATAGTCTGTTTTAATCTGGTTCTGAACATCAGACAGTCTGTGTTAACTCGTCTATGGCTATTACTGTCATCACAGAGCAAGATCGTCCTCGGGAAACTACCATGAAACTTCTCGGTCAGCTGGGGTGCTCTATGCATTTAACCGTTTGGTAGTTCCTCTGAGATGTAAAATAAGCATCAACAAATCCACAAAATCTGAGAACAAACAGGGATTAAACATTTTATAAGGTACGAGAGGGCGGCATTGTTGTGAATAAATCTCGGGAAAGCGGTATGTACAGACATTTATTCATTCATTATCTTCTGCTTAATCCTCTACGAGGGTCGGAGGGTTCCCCATGCCCATCCAGGGGAGAACGTCTAGGGCACTGAGCAATTATACCCAGGACAGGGTACCGATCTATCGCTGGGTACAGACTCACACACAAAAACCCACACTATACAGGCCAATTAAGAGCATTTTGGACTGTGGGGAAAAAACTGCAGAACCTGGAAGAAACACACACAGACACAGTGAGGACATGGAAACTCCACCCAGATTGGGTTTCAAACCCAAGCGTTGAGAGGCGAACGTGCCACCCAACAGACAAGCAGACAGACAAAATTGATCCCAAAGGGAAATTTAGGACAACCAGCAGCTGTACCGTATTGCACTAAATTAACAACTACTTAAAAATAGAAATATAAAAACAAAATATAAAAAATGTAAGATTAAAATATGATTGGCGCTCTGTCTTGATGTATTTGCCCAGCGCCCGAGACGTTCTCCCCTGGATGGGCATGGGGAACCCCCCGCGACTCTCGTAGAGGATTAAGCGGAAGATAATGAATTAATGAATGAAAATTAAAAAATATATATACAGTAAAAATGTAGAGTAAAGAATTTAAATTTAAGCAACAACAGTGTGTATTGTGTAACCGAGCGGTCCAGTTACACCTCTTTCCTGTGATTTATTCACAATAACATACAACCTCCAGTGCCTTATTCCTGGGTGTGTGCAAACTTTTTACGAAGAGGGCCAAATTTGATAAAGTGAAGATGCCCAGAGGCCAATAGTTCTTTTTGACATTTTTTTTTATTACAAAGGTTATATAAAATACACACTGTTATAAAACAATTTTCATTGTCACAATGACCTTTATTTTATACATGCCAGTGTAACTGAATATACGCCATTCAGACGGGAATAACTGTAAAGACACAATTCTTTAAAAACTGGAGCGTCAGATAACATTGAACAAAGAAATTTAAAATGAAGATCAACGCCTCTGTCAGGGACTTGTCGTCAATTTAAAAATAATCCGTATCGGTGTCAAATGCATTGGTGCATCAATCACAGGCTAATAAGAAATAACCAAAAGCCACTCCTCTGCCTCTGAGTATCTGAGGATATGTCCTCAATTCTCAGAGGCAGATAAAACGTTCCTGTCGTTATGTGGTAAGAAGTGGAATTACATTTAAGAATTCAGTGGTAGCTCAGTGGTTACGGTGTTGGCCTATCAATCTATAAATTGTGGGTTGAAATCCCAGGTTCACTAAAATTACCAATGTGGGTCCTTGAGTAGAACCATTGACCCTCATTGCTCCAGGGGTGCTGTGACCAATCCTACCCGTTTGGTACATATATATTCAAGGTCATCACAGATTTCTGGGTCAGATAATTAAATCCCTCCATGAGCTCACACCACAGGTCTTAATATGCACACTTTCCATCTTTGCCCCTTTATCGGACCCTTAAAGGACAACGCTTACCTGATGAGATTGATTTATGTTTCATTAAAAACACCCAATTACATAGAGCTGCAGAGGTCTGCAATCGGGTAGTCCTGCCTAATTAAATGTCTGGATCACATTTATTAAGTCTGGCTCACCAATGATTACTTTTGATTAGTTTTCACCGACAAACTGTCGATGTTCATGAACATGACCCGCCATGTTGGTCATGTTCCAGTGAAATAACAAATCTGTCTGAGACAATTGGCAAAAGTAGAGTCTGCTTTCCCAGAGTATGCATTAGAACTCCAGCACACATACTTTATAAATACATCCCTGTAACAGCCAATAAAAGAAAACCAGCTCAGACCGTCTCATCACTGCGACCGAAGAGGACGAACACAAATGTGCAGGTAAGAAACCGTACCAAGACTTGTCTGTAGGCATGAATTTGGTTGTCAGGAGGACTGCGCCAAATCTGAACTGCTGCCCTAATGACTCCACTGCAGTGTGAACCCAGTACAAAGAGCGACATGATTAAAAAGCAGCCCTTGTGCTGGAGGAGCGGGTCCGTTCCGGTGGCACCGAGCAAGCTGCCAAGCGTGTCAACATCTCAGCAACGTCCATATTCGAACGACGGAGGACGTATTCATTTTCTTTCATGTTAAGTGAAATTCAAGGCAGGGTACCGGTTCATTGCGAGTCATAATTCACACACTGACTCACACTGACGCACATCTCGGTGCAGTTTGCAGCAGCCAATCCACCTGTGTTCATGTTTTTGTTCATGTGAATTTGAATACACACAGACATTAATAGTCGATGCCAGAAATTACACAGGGAAAATAAATTGCCGAATCAAAACAAACAGCCTTAAAGGCTTATTTAATTAATTTCCAGCAAAAAAAAGTAAAATAAAAACTAGTAAATGTTAGTAATAACAGTAATATCATTTTATTTGCATAAACGTAATGTTCTGCTTTCTTGAGGTTGTAGCTTATAATGCAATCTGGGCAAAGGAACCACTAACTGCTCTCTGCTTCAGGCTCTTTGCGTGATGCACACACAATTTCACCAGCACACAAAAGACTGGTTTTCTTTTATATGGGATTTCCTCAAAAATATGCTGTTTATTGGGATTTTGTGTTTCGTCATTCAGTCTTTTGCATTATCGTGTAAACAACAGACAACATTTTTACTTATTCATTGATTTTCTGAGTCTCTTTATCACAGTCACAGGGGTGTTGGAGCCTATCCCAGTAATAATTAAATGGAAGGCAGGAACAACACCCTAGATGGGTTGCCAGGCAACCATCACAGTCAAAACATAATGTTCACACACACACATTTACACTAAGACTAATTCTTATTCTTTCATTCATTTACGTTTAATTCTCTACTCTAGGGTCATATGGGGTTGGAGGGAGGGGGGGTCCAGTTGCCTGCCCAAGACAGGGCACCAATATATCACAGGGCACACACTCATACACTATATGGGGCAATTAAGAGCATTCGATTCACTTGAATCCATGTTTCTGGACTGTGGGAGGTATCCGGAGAACCCGGAGGAAACCCAAGCGGACACGGGGAGAACATGGAAACTTCAATCCAATCCGGATCCAGGGCACTGAGAGGCGAACATGTTAACCACCAAGCCACCGTGCCGCCCTCAGATTAATTTATACGGGGTTGCAAGGAACCTATCCCATGACAACTTTAGAATCTCCAGTTTACCCATTGGAATGTTTCTATTGGAGGAAACAGGAAACCAAACTGCTCCACAGAAGTTCCAAATTTAACACACACATACTTCCATATTCATCCAAATGAGAATCAAACCCAGGACCTTTACTGTGTATATGACCGAGCTCCCAACGGCACCACCATCACAACCCCCTCAACAGCTCCGAGTTTAATATTTCTGTCTGCCGAATGTAACCTCCTTTAACATAAACGCACCAAATAATGAGTAACAAAACAGACAAACTTCAAACCAGGCAAATATTAAACTGTGAACATTTCTCAGTACATTATTAATCCTCCTTATTGGATGCAATACATTCGCAAACTCCGCAAACGGCTTGTGACTTATCAGATATGTGTTTAAAAAATGCTGACTGGAGTCGTTCTCGTTCTGTTCCATGTGGCAAGATCTGGCATGTTTCGTATCGCAGATTGGCTCTTGTTTTTCAGCCAGATGGAAGAAGCAATAACAATCTTTTTTTACACATTAACACAATTTTTTTTTATACCACAATTAGCGACTCATCCAGTTCCACCCTGTCGATATTTAATCCCTTTTTAGCAATAGATCGAATTCCCTTCTGAGAAACTGTACAAACGGTTGCATTCATTGTGAAAAAGCGACGTTTAATCAGTATTCCGTAGCCAGGCTTTAGAAATCATCACTTTTTGTGACACCAGTTGGATTTAAAGATCCCGGTTTCAGTCACGGTTCAATCAGAACAATTGGATATCTGAACAGACAATGTGGTTGGACACCGGTTATCCTGTTATCCAACTGAGTAAAACCACAAGAAACACAAGTCCCAGGTTTGGCAGGACAGCCTTAATCTATATAATACTATTGAATGGTCTCATAGCAGGATGATTTTCAGAAAATCAATAATATGCCAAGTAGATAATACACAGCCATAAAATGAGATCAGTGTCCAGGACCAGGGACATTTTCAGAATATTATAGGTGATTACATAATCCTGTGATTAATATCTGCTGCACATTTCACCGTTAAAGTAAAGGCTGCTCGCTACAGAATGACCGAAACAGGTAAAGGTAACTGAACACGTATTGGGATCAGTCTAAGGCCCACAGGTTTATCAAAATAAGAAAGGAAGGCCCATCGGAGAAGTGTCATGTGGAAAGACTTGACTCTCTCCATTGGTTTCCTGTAGCTGCTGCATTCATTACAAGGTACTGATTGGCCTACAGGACAGTCTCTGGATCTGGCCCCTCTTACCTTCAGTTCATCTTTACTAAATACCCTCCCACTCGTTTACTGCCCTCTTGTGATGAATGTCGCCTGGGGTTTCCGACTCACGAGGCACTAATTCTCACTGCTAAATGGTGGATGACCTTCCCAACAACATCCATAAGGCTGAGTCATTCAACATCTTCAAGAAACTTCTCAAAACACACCTCTTCCATAAACACTTACTATAAAAAAAACAAGCCAGACTGAGTAATGCGGAGGGTTGATGGTACTACAGTGTAGCTGTTTTTTTCCTAAACTACTGACTTGGGTGTTCGCTCATTTGTAAGTTGCTTTGGATAAAAGTGTCTGTTAAATGACTTAACGCAAATGTAAATGTTGACTGACCGGCACAGAACCCACCCATTTAAATTCCTTTGGAATGAAGTACAGGATGAAGCTTATAAGTCAGGTCTTCTAATCCCACATCGTTTAATGACCTTACAAATGATCTTAATGATTAAGCACAAAACATTGTAGAAAGCCTAAACATGAGCACAATGAAAAGTCTTTCAGATAAAGACAATTATATTACAGTGTGTAAAAAAACTTTTATTTTGGTGTTCAAAACTTGAAACTTTAAAACTTATGTAGCCGTTTTACCGTTTATTATCCAGGGGGGGGCGCCACAGCGATAAACTCGCATATCAGACTTGGCCAAGTGTTTTACGCCGAATGCCCTTTCTGACTCAACCCTCTTGGTTTGGGACACACAGACTATGGGGACAATTTAGAGCAGCCGATTCAACCTAAAACCATGTTTTTGGACTGTGGAAGGAAACCGGAGAACCTGGAGAAAACCCATGCGGACACGGTAGGAACATGGAAACTCCACGAAAATCTCTATAGGACACAAGACTTTTTAAATTGTGCACACTAAGATTTGCAGGTTCTATATCCAAGCATCACAAGCAGGTTTATGTTTAAATCCATCGCCATGGTAACAAAACAACCTAGGCCAGAATCAGTCATTTAAGAGGAATGGACCATTTACAAATGCCATTGTTAAAAGCAGGGAACCCTGATGTTGTATTTTCCATTTTAGTGCTTGCACTGTGAGCCTCTGCCGCTCTGTCTTCTTGCCATTCTGCTGATTCATCGTTGTCTTGCTCTGGTGTACCATAATGATACCCATGGGTATCTCATTAACCTACTGAAGGAAGATTGAAAGCTTCTTGTAGGGTGAGTACAATCGAACACATTTCCTCTCCTCCTACACCCGAGGGGAATGCGAGCGAGCGAGCTAAATATACTGTCATCATGTATGACGGCGAGTCTGTAAGCTGTGGATCCACACTCCCTGTCATTCCGCCGCGCCGCCTCGCCTATCGGCAGGAGGCATTAACTCCTGGGAAAAGCTCCAACATCGATGCTAACCTGAGCAAGACTGATAGAAGGCTAGTAATGGGGATACACAGACGCACCAGCGCTCTTCAGCCGAACGTCTTTTGGCCTCGACCATAAGAATTTTTAAATATTTAATTTCTTTAATGATGGCAAAGCACAGAGCTGCCAATCAAACACTGTCAAATCTACTTTCTAAATGCTGCTGACATCATTAAAGTGAATAACTGATTACTGAGGCCGTCAGAACATGTCCCTCTTAATGTCGTCATAGAGACAGGTGGTGCAGAATAAAGTAATGAGGTACGAGAGGGCGCGGCATTATTGTGAATAAATCACAGAAAAGGTGTTATTACGCACGAGCACAGTTACCCCTCTTTCTCATGATTTAATTACAATAATACACAACCTTAAGTACCTTATAGCTTTTATAAAATGACAAACACACTTTTATAAATGGGTTTATTAAAAGCGAAATCGTTAATAAACTGCTCTTCCGCGACGTAATCTACTTTGGCTTTTAAAGTGAACACTAATCGCTGAGAAGCAGGATCCCAGTTTCTCTAAAGATCAAAAGATGCCATCTAGTGGCAACAATATTGTTTTTGCTCACAGTTTTTTCCTTTTTATTATTATTATTGTTGTTTTTTATCACACAAAACGTGTTGAGCAGCCAAGATTGTACATCCTACAGACACCAAACTTGAAGGGTAGGTGTAGCTAATGTGCCTATTCTTCGATAACACCCCAATTGCCCTATAATTGGCGCTACAGTGTGGCAAAACGTGTTTAGGCTTCTAACTACTACCTAAAAATTTGGTCAAACTACACACATTTTTTTCCCAGACTCCCACACCCCAAGCAAACAACTTTGCAATTTGGACTCATAAGCTATGGCAATTTCTGCTATAATACTAATTTATTCAAAGTCTCCATGGAGACGGGTTACGTGTTAAACATTCCGTAACATCCGAAAAAATTATTTTAAGAAGATAATGAATGAATGAATGAATGAATGAATGAGCATACAGCAGACACACACACGAAAAAAAGTTGTGAATTATTGTCAATAATGTCATGGCTGGACCAACAGCTCAGCCTTAAGATTACAGGACCGTAACTACCCATTTTATAACGGTCCTTTATCTTACACGATCTCAAATCATGAGTAACATCAATGTCTGCGTAAATCTCAAATGATTTCACACTTAAATCACTCCAAATCATTACAGCTGTCAAGCTCAGCAAATACCTCCCGTCCAAAAACTACTTAAAATGCTGGACTACCGTAGAGATCTGAATTATTTAAGTGCATAATCTTAAGGCATTGTGAGTTTCGGCAGTGGCCATGACCTGTACAGCCCACATTCGTGCCTCTTGGGCCCAACATGGATCACCATGCCTTGACCCTCTTTGCTGCAGCGATGTCGGACATGCCTCTGAGGGTTTTTTCTGCAGTTTACCTGTAACTGTGCAACAAACTCTGACTGGGTGGAGGAAGGGGATGGAGAGGAGGCGCACAGTCTGGAGTTAATTGCCTCCACTGTGCTGCCTGTATATGGTACCTCATTCCCTCATGGCGTGACTCAGAAAGCTTATTCATAGAACAGCTGGATAATTTAGATACAAAACATGCAAATATAAATACACACACACAAACACACACAGTATCCAAAATTTGAGTTGTTTTTAAATACGGCAGGGTCACAAAAAAGGAAAAATCACCCCTAGCTTATATGGATCATTAAAAAAAGAAGATTATTTTTTAAACATAACAACCTCCAGGCTGTGATAACGGATCCATCTGCTGCGAATGTGATTTAAATATGAACATGCTGTACGTGCATGTTTGCTTATTGTCTGCACTGCAAGCATGCAGATTAGCATGCAACGGCAGTGAATGAACACACACACATACACACACACGATAATTTGCACACTGCAGGAGAAACATCAAAATGACGCGAAACTATTGTATTGTCCCCTTTTTATTTACTACATTAATGGTGCATAATTACTCCAACATACTCTCTAGCTTTACAAGAAGGTGTATACTGTTTGGTTATACATGCTATCTGCAGCAATTACATATGCAAATGCATGGTATATAAATGACACATGCTCCATGGGGAGGTGTTGGATCTCATGAATGAACCATGAATGGGATTAGCCTCTTGATGATTGTCCTGTATCTGGGTTAACAGACAGGCTTTTAAGCACAGCCCATTTACAGTGAACTACAACACTACAATCTTCTAGGTACCAGCTTTTACTAAGCTCTATAAAAGCCTGCCCTCAGGGATCACCGCCAGCCTCTGGATTCTCTCCCTGGACCTTATCTGTGCTAATTTATCGCACAGACCGCACGGTAAAATGCACAATCTTCAATTTCAGAGTTTCTGCTCCGCGACACAGAAACAACACGGTGTACATGTACAGAATATGTGACGGGAAGGGCGCGGTTTAACCCCATCCTCTCTGAACTCCTACCTGTCTAGCTTTAAATGTGGACAATAATGCTTATCTTTTATCATGCAATGTGCAATTAGACACTGGCTGTAGTAAAATGGATGAGAAAAAGAAACAAGGAGGATGTGGAAAACAACATTGGGTACAATGAACATACCAAATCACACCGCAACATTTAACAGCGTTTTTCCAATCCCTGATATGAACGCTAAACTGCAAATACTGGACGTCCTTGAAGACACGAGTCTTACAGAAAACTGCCTGTCCCCCCAGTGAGTGTGGACAAATGGATGAGTAAGAGAAACAAGGATGATGTGGCAAATGGAATTTAGGTGGAATTAGAGAACATACCAAATTACACAGCAAAACAATCAGTGATTAGGGTCAGGCTTGGAGCTATAGGGATTTATAGAGACCTCTGTGATGGATTTGACATCTGTACATACACAGTACCTGATAAGAACCCCCAACCCATGCGGCTGCCACGCGGCTCCTCCAGCATGCCAAACTGCAGACGTTGGAGGTCCTCGCAGTAAAATAAGGCATGTTTTGACATTTGAAGACAGGAGTCCTACAGTAAACCTAAAGACCTTATTCGTAGCAGATGTTGGTGTGCCTCGTTCATCATTCGTTATCCACTGCCTGAGATGACAGGCTTATGGGCGCCTCCCTCTGCATCTCTTGATGCATGATAATGCGTTCGGAATTTAAAAAGCTCTGATTCCCAGTTTTGCAGCGTCAGCTTTCCCGAGCTGCGGCTCGATGGCATGGCGTGGGCCGATTAAGAGTCCTGAAGATTTCCAGATCATTTACATTTTAAGTGGCAACAACTTAAGATTTGCATTCCTACTAATTATCCCCTTCTTACCCTGAATATGAGTGTGTGTATATCTGTGTGATTAGCCAGGAAGCAGCAGTCACGTTTCCTTTCAAGCACTTTAATTCTGTTCGTACACTCAGCTGCTGTTTGCTATGTACCACAATATGTGTTGTATGTACACAGTTGACTGTAGTTTATCTGTTACTATACAATCTTTTGGCCCATCTCTTACACATCCATTAATGGAAAAACGCTGACTTTATCCACTTTGGTGTTTATTTTTTTTTATTATTTTACACTCGCAGCACGTTTGATGTGAATGCATTTCTAAAATTATGTGCCATGCCTGTACTCATAAAAACACCGTAGATCACACCATAAACAACTATTTAATGAATAAAGGCGGTGGATTTTTTTTTACAATCTGCATTCCAATGCTTTATACAATGGATACACAATGGCCACGCCCCCCTCCCACAGCCGCGTCTCGTTCAAAATGTGCTCTTAAATGTTAAACCTGCCCAAAGTGATGGATGTGTCGACAAAAACAGCATGTTGAATCTGCTGTTTTGTGCGCACATGGAAGAAGCTGAAGGGGAGGAGTCAGATATCCTGCTACATACAGATCTGCTTTGGAAGATCACACTTTAGTCCTCACACTGACATTCAAATGAAGTCAAGGCCCTCTGGTGGGCAGTTTTGGAATTTGCTGGCTGAAGAAATGTATCCAAACATAAGCAAATGTGGCCCAGATTTTCCCTTCATGAAAATAATGCAGTCCACATATCGGTCCACCCTCACTGATGATCATTTGGAAGCCTGCTTGGGTATAGGCATCAGCAGCTACTGTTCAGACTCCTCCCACCTGGCTGACAGCATTCAGTGCTGATCATCAGAAAAATAGTGTGTGTTTTTTTTCACTGGATTGCCCCGTATTGTAATAATATGAACATGATGTGTGTGAAAAAAGTTTTGAACATTAAAGCTTAAGAAAAAGATGGATCCTGGTAGATTACGATGACCTGTCCACTGTCCACACCCGATTTATATGATATAAGTCAGCAGACTGCATGGTTTCCATTACATACCTCTAACTAGCAATATTATAGGACCTCATATATTTTAAATGAATGTGTCGTTTGACAAATACACAGCTGTTCAGATCTATTTTGCGTTCTTCCAGTGTGATTCAGTCTCAAAGTCTTTGTTGTTCCAATAGAAGAAACCTCATTTGCATGCAGAGATCATACTGCAGACATCCAGGGTTTTTTCCATCTCGCCGTTCAAGCACGGAGAGTAGAAGGTCTAAGAGCTACTTAAAAGAGAGTAATCAAAGATCTTTTAAGACAAGGTCAGCAGAAAACTATCAAAAAACATTCATGTTTCTGTGCTATGGTTGCTTTCATATTTTCCTGAAGATCTCTCAGCTCGCTTGCCACGTTCGTTGGCTTTAAAAATGTTCTTGAAAGTCCATTCTGTATTATTTTTTTCTGTTTGGACCAATGTGAATCAAGTCTGTGAAGGAAAAATTCCCACACATATTCGGGATTAGTCTCGCTTTAGCTCAGCTGACCTTTTCCATTGACAGTGGGTCTCTGGGGGCTGGTGGAGCCTGATGTTAAGCTGCAACGTTTAGCTGGAACTTTGCATGCAACACCTTGCTGCACTTGTCAGCGTTGTGTGTGTATGTGTGTGTGCATGTTGTGTGTGTGTGTGTTCAAGGGATTATTTAACAAGTTTAAATTAAAAGTTCACATCGTCGTGGTTGAACACTTAATCCTCATGTATGAGGTCATGCACCTACACTGCCTGGATAGGAAACAGTCAATCTCGTGTGGCTTTGATTACAAAGCACATTCACCGTTACAATGTTTAAGATAAAATTAAGGATACAGCTTTAGATTCTTAAGATCCTGTAGCTGTGATGAAAGCATTCTGAAAAATATTTTCCTGCATATCTACTTTTAAAAGATCACGTCTCACTGGAGGTGCAGTTGCTGGTGTTTGTAGCCCAATAAGAACTAAACAGGATGAGCGCCTACAGTGTGCTGAGTTGCCCAAATACATGCCTTCATGGCAAAATTATTCCCCACTGGCAGTGGCCCCTTTAACCAGGTTAATCTGCCCACCCTGCTGTAGGAATGGCTCAAGAACAATGAAAAAACATCACATTGATCCTAAGAAGAACCATATAGAAGACCTCTGCAGTTGACTTATGATGTCTGGCAGCAGATCCAGTTGTGAGGTGGAGACCCTGTGGATCAGACCTGATCCCCTGATCTTAATCGGATGGTGCACATCTGTGAGATGTACTGAGACAAGTCCAAAGGAACAAAGCAACAACTTTACTTCAACATGTTTCTCCTAAAAAAAAAAAAAGCCTGGCACTTTATCCTGGCATTCGGGGTCGGTGCTGTTTAAGGCGGTGCAAACAACCCATATGAATAACCCGACCCAGAGCCTCTCAGGGTTTCCTATTTCACAGAGCATCGCACATGAACATTGTTTACTTCCCCCGCCGAACACACTAAATTTGCTCTTTTACAGTCACTTAAAAATAATGTTGTGCTTTAGTTGAGTAAGTTTAAGAAAAATGTACTTTTTTTCCTGGGGCTAAATCATGATTGTTGCCCCCTTCACCATGAAATTTACTTTAAAAGTATGAACAGGATCATTTCACATCATACACGATACACATACTTTATATGGACAAAGGTTTTGGGACACACCCCTTTATCATTGAAATATAGTGTTATATTCAGTTCCATTACATTATAACGGTATATAATGGAAACCATGCGGTCTGCTGGCTTACATCATATAAATCGTGGACAGTGGACAGGTCATCTTAATGTACCAGAATTCATCTTTTTCCAAAAGCTTTAATGTTTACACCTTTTTACACATTTCATGTTAATATTATTACAATCCAGTGAAAAAAAATATTATTATTTTGATAATCTGGACTGTCAGCCAGGTGGGAGGAGTCCGAACAGTAGCTGCTGATGCCGATTTTCAAGCAGGCTTCCAAATGATCATCAGTGAAGGTGTACCAATATCTGAACTTCAATATTTTTATGTGGGGGGGAACGTCTGATTCACACAAGTGCTGTCAAAATGTGGCACATTTTTGGATACTCTGCCAAGCAGAGGCGCTTGACTTTATTTGAGTGTCAGTTTGCAGGACTAAAATATGGCCTATCTGTATGTAGTGGTATTGTAGACATATACAGATGCCTTGTCAATTCCATCACTTCGGTCGTGTTTGACATTTTAGAGGACATTAATGAGACGCAATGGTGGCAGGGTGGCGTGGCTTTGCACCAGTTTGTGAATGGTGTGTGTGAATAAGTGCTTTTGATACTGTTATTTATTAAAAGCGCTGATAAGGGCAGTTAACTGAGACACCCGCTTGTCCCCAACGTCCTTCGTGTCTCAAAGCTGCGGAGTGTTCCACAGCGATCTACCAACGTGCACTGCGATCGCTGTATAAACACATCTGCTTTAGAGGATGTTAACTCAGAACT
>JAOUQT010316750.1:0-14497 GCA_025769995.1 Xyliphius kryptos | reverse complement strand
TTCTGACCCCAACCAAGTTGGGAACCTGTAAGTCGCTTTGGATAAAAGCGTCTGCTAAATAACTAAATGTAAATGTACAGTCTGTAATTGTAAAACTACAAAGTCCATCTCTATGGTAAGTGGAGAAAACGGACAATGGAGCAAGGAGGTGTGTCCAAAGTTTTGACTGGTATTCTACATCTAAATAATAAGTTGTAATGATAATACGTTGATTACAGGATATTATTCCTGTATGTTTTTGTTCTCCATTCCTGCACCTTTTTGTGTAATTACCAATTAATTAAATCAGGGTTATATTGACACCAAGTACAAAGACATATATCGAACACAGATGACAAGCAAAGAGCATTAACTACATGAGCTTAAGTACTAATCTGCCATGTCCGCCTTCTCGCCGCAGCTATGAAGTGGCCCCCAGGTCAGACAGCGAAGAAAGTGGCTCGGAGTTTGAAGAGGAGGCGAGTGTTCCTTTTGTTCTTCTCTCATTAAATCTTAACATGTTTGTTTGACAGTCACCCACACGGAATCTCATCCTTTTTGTTATTTTTAACTGAATAAATATATTTTTTTCAGAGCTTATTATTTCATTAATGTTTGTTAAACTCAAAGGAAATAAATCATTGGTGTTTTTTAATGAGTTAGGATGAAGACGAGGGGGTCGCGAGGGGCGAGGGATCCGAAGAAAAGAAAATCATCGACCCCAACAGTGATGAAGTGTCTGAAAGAGCAGCCCAGCACATCATAGAGTATGGAGGCTAATTCATATTGAGATTTTGAAGTTGAATCAGATTGCGTGTGTCGTATTCCTACGATGATAAGACCCTGAGTCCTATTTTAGTGACATTCAGCGAGCCGTCAACTGCCATCAAAAGCTATAATAGTGTCAGGGTGTCCACTGTAATCAAAGTGGAAAGAAATGGACGGCACGAAACATGCAAAAGGCACATACTGGTTATTTTAATGATTCATGGGTGCGTTTTGGGCCTAACATGCAATAAGCCAATCAGCTAGTCACTTGCCGCCCCCTTTGAGAACCAGGTGACTGTAGATTGCTATTTCAACGGTGCTGCTACTCGGACGCAATCCGTTGGGTCATGGGGTTCGCCATGCGACTGTCCACAGAGAACACACTGTAGAGTATAGTGCAGACTATATAAATGCATTCTCTGTACAAATGCAGTGATATTTAATGGTGTTGGACACGCGCCTGTGTTGATTCCGTCCCAAAATAGCAATGAACCTCTGACTGTTAATGTCTGTAGGTTGTTTGTGCTACTTCGCCAAGATAGCAATTTGTCAGAAATGTGCTTGAACACGCCTCATCTTGAGATGGCCACGCCCACCAGCGTGGATCTATTAATAAGCACATTGCTATTCAAACGACGCGGATGGAAGGCATGAAAATAAATCGTTCCCGGTGTGTCAGATAGCAATGAGCATCATGTGCAGGGTGTAATATCGAGCTCCATGTATTTACTTACAAGGTTTGCAAATCTCACACACCCATACTGAATTGCCGATAAAATTTAAACAACAAATCGGAGCTAACATCGCATGTAAAATATTAGCTTTTTTTAAATTTAATGGCACCGACACATTTTTAAAAAGTCACTAAGAAAAATTTTAAAAAGAATACGATTCTTATTGTGTTCTTATTGTAATCATACATAGATTTGAGCCTGACATTGTGCTTTGCAGGTCTGCCAAGCAGGATGTGGATGATGAGTACAGTGTCCAAGCTGGAGAGACCAGCTCTCAGTCCTACTATGGTGTGGCTCATGCAGTTATTGAGAGAGTGGATAAACAGTCATCTCTGCTGATTAATGGACTTCTTAAACACTACCAGGTGAGCTGACTGTGACACAGAGCCTTAAGAAAATCCTCATACCATTACTTTGTATTACCGCCATCAGTGTTAATGTCTTTATAAGCATTGCAAATCCATGTGGCTATAAATCTAACCACTATATTTGGAGGTATAAGGTTTAAATCCCAGGGGTTCCTGTGTTTTGATCCTGTGTTTTGATGTTTGGGATCCTTTTAAGTCAATTTGGACAAAAGCAATGCCAATCCATCACTGGCACAGGCACACACAGATTCACATATACACTATATAGGAGCAATTTAGAGAATCCAATTGTTCTTGCATCCATGTTTTTGGCCTGTGGGACAAAACCAAAAAAACAATGCAGTAGGGCTGGGACGATATGGCCTAAAATCACTATTGCGATATATTGAGCAGTTCACCTCCATAACGATAAATGGACGATAAATTTTAATACACACATATCCCAATAATAAAGAATGTATGAGGCTAACATTAATACTTTACAGCCATATTGATGGTACAATCCCCTTTTTATTGCCACGTAGTCATGTGACTACCTTATAGAGAGCACGGAGCAGAGCCTCTTAAAGGAACAGGAACGTAGCCAACAAAAAAGACAAAACAACTTTTCGTTTAATTTTTTTAAGATACCGAAAATACCTATATGAGCTAAATGATCATCGCTTAAAGTCATAAATTTCGGTATGGGTAAATTTTCGGTATATCGCCCAGGCCTACCATGGCAAGAATGTGAAAACACCTCCCAGATCGGGGTAATTTCGTCATGTTGTTATATTGATTTTGTATATTTTTTAAGAAGGCATTATTCAGATGAATAATTTGTGTTTCTGAATATTTGGTGAGTATGTAATCCAAGTGGCAGTATCGATGCTGGAGCGTTTTTTCCCCCTTCATTAAATGTAGCTGACCTGGAAATACCGAACAGTCATTCATTCAAACCCACGTCTATTATGTGCTTATTGTTGTTTAAGTGCATAGTCCCAGCACAGATTTGTTATAGTCAGATTCATTAAAACCTCATTTCTACTTATTAAAATAAACCAGCAACGATGATTATAAAACATTTACATTGTTTATGTTAAGACTAAATGTGACCGAGAGAAATCCAGGCACCAGCTACAGTATTTCCCTGCAGTGCTGGGTTAGTATATAAACCATATATACTGTAAGTAGTTTTGAAATGGAATACTGTTTGATGTGACCTAGAACCTCCAACACCGCCCTTTATTTCCCTTCAAACCTGGGAACTTAATTAAGTCGACAAAACAATTGGAGCATAATGCATTTAAGTTTTATCTAATAAATATGTATGGTCTATTAGAGAAGGTCAGTACAGTCGTCTCAGTAAAAGCTCGCAGCCACAAATACATTTCAATTCGAATCTAAAGAGGCTGCCTAATTCAGTAGTGCTGGATAAACATGCCTTTACAATTTTGGTTTTTTATCGTCTTTAAATGTTCTTAAAGAGCAGGACTTAATTTACTTTGAGATTGGTCAAGTTATTTTCCAGCCACTCACCAAGAATTTTATTAAATAAGAAAATGGATTTAATGCAATAAAATGAACCCATCATAAGTGCTACTTCTAAACAATTTTACTCTGAAAATATAACTTTTTGTGTTATGACTGTTAATGAGCTGCAACATGTAAGAGCTGAGATTGGAGCTCATTTTTTGATCGGTATCTGACAAAGGGAGGTGAAGACCCACAGAAACGACAATCAAATAAATTGGAAAAACCCTTGAAATCTGAAAAGAATAATCATTAATAAAAATACTGTAAAATGGTCTGAGGATGGAGAACCTTTGATCTGTGGTTAATTTAGTATGAAATGTTTTAAGTCATACTTGGGATTTATGAGGTGTTTCATGAAACACTTCTGTTCCAGTTTAACAGGATTTTACATCCTGCACCAGATAAAAAAAAAACTGGTGAATCACCGGCATGTCTCAGGCTAAAAACATCAAAGCTCCCTGACAAGTTAATGTGTCTTTTAAAGGTTTCAGACATATAATCATTACCAGTTTAGAAATGTATAGCAGACAGGGATCAAAAGTTATCTGTTGCCGTATCGCAGTGAACCTCAGAGTAATACTGGATTTGGGTTAAGGATGAGACAATTAATCATTCTTTCAATGAATCACGATTAAAAACGTTACAATTAATTAATCGAACATAGTGCTTCAACATTATCAGCGATATTCAAAAGAAAAATTGCTTGTAGCCAGAACTTTAGACGGATATGTACCTTGCAGGACACAATGTTTTTTTTTTTTTTTCATAAAAAAATAATATAACAATACATTTGGTCATTTTGCAGATGCTTTTATCCAAAGCGACTTACAACTATCCCAACTTTATGACTGGGGTCAGAACACAGGGTTGCAATGAGGGTTAAGGGTCTAGCTCAAGGACCCACATTGGTAACTTCAGTGGACCTGGGAATTGATAATCAGATTCATAATTTAATTAGTATTACATAATAATTGCAATAATTGTGATTATTTCTTAGACAAACTCGGGAATCATCTTATCCCTAATTTGTGTTTTTATCTCCTGATGACAAACTGAATGCTGCACAATGTAAAACTTCAGAGCACTAAGGTTACTCTATATGATTTATTTAAGCAATAAGGACCTCAGGGTTGTGCATATTGTGAATTAATCACAGAAAATAGGTGTTGTTACGCCCGAAGCACAGCGGAGTTTAGTTACATCACTTTCCTATGATTCATTTACAATAATGTTCAACCTTGGGGGTCTTATTGCGTTAATAAAATGGGTTTAAGAACGTTATAATAACAAAACAAGGTTTTCACTCATAAGTGTTTATTTAATACAAAATTACTTATAGCTTAATGCCTTATTGGAAAGTGGCTTACTGTTCATAATCTGTATTTAAATTAATGGTTCTTGATTTTAAATGTTTTACCACATTGACACGTTCATGCATTTTATACGAATGTAAAACGTTCAGAAGTTTGCATTATTGTCAATAATTTCACGGCTGGACTACGACTTAGCCAATCAGATTTAAGGACCAGAACTAGCTATTTATAATTGTTGTTACAGCCATGGTCAGTTTGGTAATTACAAGTAGAAGTAAGTAATTTATTTATATAGCGCTTTTTACAACAGTGTGTCGTCACAAAGCAGCTTTTCAGAGTCCGAAGCCTAAACCCCCGAAGAGCAAGCCGAAGCAACAGTGGCAAGAAAAAACTCCCTGTAATGATGTTAATTTACGAAGAAACCTTGAGAGGACCAAGGCTCAGTGGGGGACTCATCCTCCTTGAGCGGCCAGGCAGCATCAGAGTAGAGTCCATATTAAACAATAGAAACAATTATATAACTATGAGTCCATCCTCCAGGACTGCAACGCTGGCAGTCCAACAGAAGTCCATGTTCCCTTCCACAATGGTCGCATCCGCAGTGCCACAGACAAGGAGACGGGGACACCTCAAGACGACACCTCAGAAAAACAGACAAGAAACACAGTTAGAGCGAATAAGGTACCGAAAATCTGTAACTAATGAAGTATGATTGACACACAGTGCGGCATGGGACTTTGGCAGAACTGACTAGAGCGGCAGAACTAAAAGGGGCAGATACTGCAGACTCTACTAAGTGGAGAATGCCCCCCCGGAATAGCATCATTTCAGGCCACGCCCCCCACTAATAACAAGAAGGGGGAGGAGATGAAATGCCAGCAGAAACTATCCCAGATTACAACCCAACACAGCAAATCCTGAGATCTACACCTTTATCTACAGGGAATTATTCCCCCTCCTGCAGGTAGGCGTTACGCTAATGTCCCACCACAATTGTTGTAAAAAAAAAAAAAAAAAAGATACAGTTTACACTTTGGACTAGATTTTTACATTTAAAAGTGTTTGTATTTACACATATACACACACATAAACATACATTTACACACACACACACACACACACACACACACACACACAAACTGTTAAATCTAGTCTCAAGTTTAAATTGTATTTTTTTTTTTTTTTTTTTTTTTTACAATGCTACATGTTGGCAAGGAATCTCTATTAAGTGGCTTTTTACATTAACTTCACTTGCAACTAACTGACATCGCCTAAATAGTTTAATCGTAGAACACAGACTCGTGTTTTAACTCCTTATATAAAAAAGATGCCTCTCACATTACGTAAAGTACAAAAATGTTTCTTATTAAGGGGCAAAATAGTTATATTTGACATAAACCAATTAAACCTTTAATTTTGTCCATCACTAGTATTTTTAGGTCAAGCTTTTTAAAAACTGCTGATGCAGTTGCCACCTGCTAGCCTCAAAGTCAGCTAGCTAGCTCAGGTGTAGATATATACAGTGATGACCTGAAAGAACTGTTTCAACCTTATGATCTTCTTGTTTTTTGCTGTACGGTTTTATTTAGCATTAATAGACACAATTCAACTGGATAAAAGGAAAATTCAGGCACTGTTCTAGCTAGATCAAACTTCTAACTGAATTACTGGTACTCATCCGATTAGAGGGAAACAGTGGTATCAGCACTGGCTAAAACTGTAGAAACTAAGGTTCTCTAGAAGCTGAAAAACACTAAGAAAAAGAAGGAATCTTTATCTAAAATCAACATAATCTTAAACATTCTATACATTTAGTTTATTTATGTAAGGATAAACATTTTTTAGGGTTAAATCATTTGTGATGACAAAAAAATGGCAGCCACAAAAGCATATAATGTGTTGTTAAATTCATTGATGCAATGGAATAAATTAAAAACACACCAAGAAGTAGAATGGTTTAAAATATTTAGATACACTTTATCAATTTGAGTTCTTCTGTGCCCTCCTTCTGTGCTGCAGCAGCTCAGATGAGTGCAAAGAGTGCAAACATATTCTCCCAAATGCATTATACTTTGGTAGATATTGACTAAAACTTTAAATGTACACGTACCCCCGGACATCCCAGTTTAAATATTTAGTACCTCAAAGTTTGTAAAATGATCACACTTTTAAAATCAATAGTATATAAATAAGTAAAATAAGCTGTGCGTATAACCCATGTAACAAAATATCGCACATATCAACTGAAATTGGAGATCCAGAAGCCATTGAGTTGGTTCAAATGCAAAGTTTCAAAATTAACCCATTAGTGTTCGTTTAAAAAAATATATATATTTAAACAAATGATTCTTTTTTTTTTTGGTACTGTCATCAACTTGAACTTACCAACTGCACTTTTCCATCAGCATGTTCAATTTTGTAAATAATGTGTTATGGTGTGTTAAACTGTGCAACGGATGATGTATTACCCTATTTTCACTTGTAAAAATCTTGTACTTACTAAATTAGACAACATTGTTTCCTTTATGTTCACAAATAAGGGGCTTCAAATGATTACACCCATAAATAAAAACTGATGCTTTAGACAAACAAAGATTTTATTAAAAAAAATAACACCCTCAGCAACAAATTCACCGCTTGTTTGCAAGCAATTTAACTAAAAACGACTTATTCTTAAATAAGGAATGCTTCTCTTAATCATTACTACATTTTTATGAATTTGTTCCGTCATGCAAGATGATATATGATAAAGTCGAATTATAAAAAGATTATTACTGTAAACGAGAAGCAGTTTGTGCTAATAAGTCTGCATTTAGTGCACAAAGTGGTTTTCTTTCTTTCCTAAGGCTATGTGTGTATATAAGTGCCCGGCTATTCAGTACCCATGTGACACAGTAACTAAATAAAGAGATTGAAATAAGTCACTATTACAAAAGGTTAGTAATATTTTAAAACCTTTTTTAGATTTTTTAATGCCTGGTTTTATGATATTAAATGACTCAATAGGCTCTGATTACTGCTGTCAGACCACCACATGCACTTTCAGGAATGTGCCAGAGAGGATGCAGAATGTATGTTTTTGAGAAAGAATGAGGATGAGAGTTGTTTTCTGAGAATACGTTAAAAGCAAGAAGCAGCCAAAAGCCTGTACTGACTACATTGAATCATGTGTCTGGTGTATCTGCCAAAGGGCTTTTCGTTTGTGTGTGTGCGTGTGTGTGTGTGTGTGAGCTGTAATAAAGTGACCAGCTTCAATACTGGTTTTAACATTAGGTCAGCCACAAGGCAAGTGAACATCAGATATTCATTACCATAGCAACATTACAGGGACAGTTTTAATGAACTGATCTAAAAAGAGATGTTATTCACAAAGATGTGTTACATTAACAGAAGCAAATCCTTTAACAAAAATACAAAGCTCTTTCACAAAAGCCCCCTAAATGTAAAACAAAAATCTACTTTTATGCTCGCAATTTTGCATTATTTATAGTTAATGTTATGACATTTTCTAAATAGTTTACTAATTCCCATGTAGCATGGACAATGCCAAGTGTACTCCTAAAGCAGGGGTGTACAAACTTTATGCAATAAGGGCCAATTTTGAGTCCAAAAGTTCCTTCTGACATTTTTTCACCACAATAATTATGAAACAATTTTTATAGTCACTATTACCTTTATTTTTCTAATGGCATTGTAACCGAATAAAGCCACTCTGATATAAATAACTCTCAACAGAATTATTTTAAACCTGGAGAGAGCTTTAAACAAACTGTTTAAAAATAACCCAAACTTAAAGGATTTAAATTTATGGTCAAGCAGCTTCTCTGTCAGGTTCTTGTTGTCATCAACTTTAAAAAAATAATAAAATAAAATTTGGTTGTGTCAGATGCATCAGTGCATTCATCACAGTCTAATAAAACTTAACCACAAGCCACTTCTCTGCCTTTGAATATCTGACGATATGTCCTTAAATCTCAGAGGTACATCGGTAGACAAATAGTAGTTTTAAAATGGTGCTGCCATCATGTGCTAAAAGGCGAAATGACATAAATATGATTTATTCATTCTGACAGAGCTGACTAGCCATAAAATACATTTTAAGCCCGAGGCATATGCCTGTCCTAAAGGTATAAGTGATAGTTGAATTGGAGATACAAGATGAATGTGAACATGTGTCTACAAAGAGTTAAGCTGTTGATTATTTGACGGGGTTTCTCTGCCCTTTTTGAATGCTGGAAAAGGACAGCACCACTTCTGCAGCCCTAAAGACTCATATACAGATATAATACAGTGTTAAAAAAGCCGCATTTTCAGTAGGTCTGAGGTATAAACACGTTGCCTTAATCTACGACTCCATCTCTACATTTTTTGTAATCAGACATTTTTGTAGTTGTAACTCAGTACTTAATAAATCATACAATGCTGATGTGTTTTCAAGCTAAAAAGTGTAAATACTGCTAAAAAAAATTAAGCACATCAACAAAATAAAGATTTTTTTTATGTGTCCAATTGCTGGTAAGGTCACTGGTATCTTGAGACAAAATGCCTGAATGATCACAAGTATAAGTTGTTAAACTGTGAAGGTTAGATAAAAATATCCTGCAAGCATGTCACACTTTAAAAAGCATAACAAAGCATGGACTGAACTGCTTTTAAAATTTACAGCTAGTGAGAGTTAGCATGACAATTTAAAAAATGTATGTCTATAGTGAATAAATAATTACACACCCACAAAAAAAAAGGAAAATCAATAAAGCATGATTATTACCAATTAAAAAACAGTTACATTTGAAAAATAAATGTAAATCATGGTTAGAAAAAAAACAAAAAAATTTTGATACATAATTAGAACTAATGCACTACCTTTTCGGATATTCACTTTTGCAATTAAATGTGTTGTAAAAGAAATGTCAAAAGAACATTTTTTTTCTTTTTGTCAGAGAGAACATTTTCCAAAACCTCCTCTACCAAAAAAAAAAAAAAAGAAAAACTGCTCAACGGTGATGTGTAAGGAATAAAAATATCAAGCCTAACATTCTTTTAGAAACCTGATTTATGAATTAGCTGTAATGCTTTTCATTTGCCAACATGATAAGAATGAACTTGTCTTTTTTATTACTGACAGTAAAATTAGCCTTTATTCATCTTAAATTTTTTATTCTATTCAGTCATAGTGAGTACTGAGCCAGTGCTGGACAAAGAGTAGCAGACGCAGTCTATCACATACAGTATGCACATTTACATAAAACTACATAGCATTTATTTTTTTTAATAAAATGTGCCTACAAAAAAAACCTTGTAACGTTTGTGAATTACTATTTATATTTATGTGGTATTTTAAAGAAAATAATAATAAATTCATGTATGCCACAATATTTTATCACACATGAATTTTCTAGATGCACAGAGCCTGTTATTATTAACATCTATGTACATTAGCAAAGGATTATGACAAATGTTATAAAGCTTTATGAATCATGGATTATTGACACTGGATTCATTTAAGTGTTACCTTATTTTTATTTATTTTTTTAGCTTGCTGACTGTCTAAGTAATGTATTTTACTGCAAGATGCAATTTAGTATTTTATTTAAGATTAATGCCAAGTAGACCTGGTCAGTGACAAAAGTATGATTTAAAAGTACAATTCTCTAATATTTCTTCATAAGACGGTATAACAAGCATTTGAAATACCAATGCTCAAATACAAAACCTCTGGTTTCCAACTTCTATGGCTTGTAATATCTAATTAAAAGGAAATTGTAGTCAGGTCACAATTTAGATGTCAAAGTTGTTAACAGTCTCACAAACTTTTCACAAACGTCTCACTAATTTTAACTCTATTCTTGTTTTTTGTTTTGAATACATGTACTGCAAGAATTGTTCGAACATTTTATCCCTCACTGAAAAGAGTGAAGAAAAAGTGATGGGTTACCTGTATATATCAGTGATGGGTCATTAGGGCCTTCAAAGCCTTAACCTAAAAATATCTTGTTAATTATATCTGGTCCATAAATTTTGATTAAATAATTTCAAATGAACATTTCATAACATTTCCCTTGTTTCCGCCACTTCAAGACATTTCTTTATTAGAGCATTTAGCCAATCACATTTCAGCATCACTGGTTGCCAGGTTTCAATATTTTCTGCCTATGCCTTGAGAATGACTTTGGCTGGCCCTGTAGCATTAAATAAGTATAGATCAACCTGCTCCTTTAATCTGATTTTTAATCTTTGGAGCCTTCTAGGCCTATGTCACCTTATTCACACCCTCTGATTAGAGAGTACTTTTGGCATTTCAGACAATTTTATTACAGAAATACAACTGGACTTTCAGTATTAAATTTGATGCCAATAGAAAAGGACATCTTAATGGGACTAGTTAAGGAAAAAAGGAAGATGAATTCTGTGTACAAACAACCAGGATTTGTGGGAAGTTACTTTCCTAAATAATATTGTTTTATGTAATTATTGTTGGTGTCTTTTCATGTTTGGCTGCACAGGAGTGGATTACAAATGAGGACCGGAGACATTTGTATATACATCATATAATATATAACAAGAAGCATATACAAAGAGTCAAAACTATTTTTGTATTTCAAAACATATTTACAATTGGTTGCTTATCCTCTTTTATGCTTATTCATCCATAACATATATACTTTTGCTGAACTGCTACTGTAACGTGAACAAAAGGACCAAACATTAAACCAATCCTGGTATGTAGTGTACTGACGAACACGAAAACAATCTAAGTATGTGCAAAATGAGAGCCACAATGGTTTTGTTAAGAGAATAAAGCTTTTGCCATGTGTGTAATGATATCCTATGAGGTTTTGTTGCCCTTAGCTGCTCCCAACTGGCAATGTGAAAAGCACCGATCTTAAAGAACACAATTACATACAATAGAATAAGAAAAGGAGAGGGAGAGAGTTGAAAAAAAAAAAATAAATAAAAAAACAGAAAAGAAATGAAGCTAAACTGTATGGATTCTTTGCTGGCTGTTTCATTATATAATACACACCAACTATCAGTTCAATCAGCAGAAGAAAAGATGACCCTGGGATGCTATTCCTAGATGCAGAATTCAAAAAGCTGTCCAACAGATAAACTGCAAAGATTAGTAAAAGAGCAAGTCATTTGTAGTATGAATGACCAGAAAAAAAGTATTATAGATGAATATTTAAAAGGTTAACATATCTGGTAATGGTCATCAATATAATGCCCTATAGATTTATTTACACATCACACACAGCAAAACATTCAGGCAATGAGGAAGAAATAAGCCTAAAAATAAGTGAATAACACAGAATTGATTATTCTGCTAATTGAATACATTTTGCTTTAAATACATCCATCAGTATGCTTTAAGTTGTCTCTACCAGCTTTGCACATATTAGTTAAAATGTTAGTTTTTTTCTCATTCAGTCTTACAGCTCAGTTAAATTTGTGGGATCAGTTAAAATCAGTTAAAAAGTGGGAATAAACTGCTTCATTCAAGTCCATCCACAGATTTGGATTTATGTCAGGGCTCGGACTTGGCCACTTACGATCATTTATCATCCTATGCTGTAGCCACGGCAATTTTTTTTTTTTTTTAATTGTGTGCCTTGTTTAGTTGAATGCTATAAACAGAACCATTGGGCCAGTTTTAGTTATGCAGCAGAGGGTTTTATAAACCCATCTAAATCTTACCAATTGCTCATTCCTTGGTCGGTCACTGCTATATTCAGTCATTCATTATTATCCACCAAATCCTCTAGTAGTGTGGGAGAAACATTTTGGGCATCGGGTGGCAACATATCACATGGCACACACATACTATACACTATATAGGGGCAATTAAGTGCACACAATTCTCCTTGAATCCATTTTTTTATTTTATTTTTTTGGACCCAGCCAGGAGAGAAAATTTCGGGTGCTGGTCAGTGACCCATCACTGGGAACACATGTACTCACACACACTATATATGGGCAGTTAAGATCAGCCATGTTCCCTATATTTTTTGAGCAGTGTATTTGGTAACAATTTAAAGGACAAGTTTGAGCCGATAAGATTTTTTTTTACTGAAACAGACAAGCTCTAGGAGAGTGAACATTAGCACTACAATCTGTACTAGTAAATCTACACCAAGCACTTTATAGAGAACACCTGCACACCTACACATTTATTCAAATACTTTATCTTGCCAAACACCAAGGAAGCATAATATTGCAAATGCTATGATACTACTCCTGATACTACTCATATCAATTATAAAAATGGGACCCTGGTGATGGTAACATGATGTAATTATTGGTTTCATATAGAGTGTTTCTAAAACTGTCAATCCACCAAGATTTTCATGCACAAATGTTGCTAGAGTTTCTGCATAATAGTGAGATAAAGGGAAAAGCATCCTGTGAGAGGCCATTCTGCAGACATAAATGCCTTGTTTATGTAAAAAGTTAATGGAATTGGAGAATGGCCAGACTGGTTTGGCTGATGGAACAGCTACAATAACCATTCCTTACAAGTGTATTAAGCAGAAACACATGTCATAATACACCCAGCATTTAGATAGATAGACTACAACATCGGGAGACGATGCTAGATCATAAGTTTCTGAAAAGTACTTAAAACAATGTTAGGGAGTGTATGAACCACTTAAAACAAGTGATCCACTGGCAATGCAACCCTGTCTCTAATACAAATTACTTCTCAATCCAATTTTACCTTGTATTGTAAGGTAATATTGTAAGTCATAATGCAACCTTTCTATTGCATTATTTATGAATTGATAATTAGGAAGGAGACAATTACAGGTTTTAAAAGTACGATTATTGTCTAGGAAATAATCATGGTTTTCAGAGGGAAAAGGGTGGAGTGCTCTCTGTGGGTCATGGACGAGATTTTTCCTCAAATGGAGGAGTTCGAGTATCTAAGGGTCTTGTTTACAAGTGATGGTAAAATGGAGTAGGAGTTTGACAGACGGATCTGCGCAGGATCAGGAGTGATGTGGACTCTGTACTGGTCTGTTGTGGTGAAGAAGCAAAGCCACAAAGCAAGGCTCTAAATTTACCGGTCGGTCTACGTACCTACTCTCACCTATGGTCATGAGCTTTGGGTAATAACTGAAAGAACGAGATCACGAAGAAAAGAGGCCAAAATGGGTTTCCTCCGCAGGGTGTCTGGGATTTCTCTTAGAGATAGTGTGAGAAGCTCGGTCATCCGGAAGGGATTTGGAGTAGAGTGACCTGTCCTGCGCAGCGAAAGGAGCCAGTTGAGGTGGTTCAGGCATCTGGTAAGGATGCCTCCTGAGCGCCTCCCCAGCGAGGTGTTTCAGGCAAATCCAGCTTGGAGGGGACCTCGGGAAAGACCCAGGAAACACTGGAGATATTACATCTCCCAGCTGGCCTGGAGAGCAAAGTCTTGGCTTCTTTGCTTAGGTTGCTGCCCCTGCGACCCGAACAAGCGGAAAATAATGGATGGCTGGAAAACAGGCAATGTAGGTCTTTTGCTAAATATTAACACAAAATATTCTTTATAATAAAAATTATTACTATTTCATGAAATAAAAATGTCTTCCATAAAGTACATACACACATTACCCTAAAAGAAAACTAGTGTTTTCCTTTGAGGACAAAGCAAATAGACAATCCTGCTAAAATTGTAACTTTATTTTTGTTCCGAGTGTGTTGCAACACACTAAGTTCATGCTACAGGCATAATACGCATTTTTCTTATGAATGTTGTCACAACAAGGGGCGGCACGGTGGCTTAGTGGTTAGCACATTCGCCTCTCAGCGCTGGGGATTCCCAGTTCGAATCCCTATCTGG
>JAOUQT010316744.1:0-14497 GCA_025769995.1 Xyliphius kryptos | reverse complement strand
TCAACTCATTTTTCAAAAACAAAACACATTTCGCGCATATTCGCTGATGTCGCCGGATGTGTAGCATGGCTGGGTGGGCTGGACTTATCTCGAGCAGCCAATTACTGTCTAGATCCCGCTCACCCGTAAAAACGGGCCCTAAATACAAAACTCGAACGTAAGAAATTTTGAGAAGTGCAAGCGCAAAAATGAGAAGCGCAAGCGCAAAAATAAGTAGCAAGAGCGCAAAAATGCGCAACGAAGAAAATTGCTTACGAATTCTGTTTTTCAGTTCTGAAAGCTTTTGGACCCTTTTTGACGCCATTGCAAAATGACATTCAAATAAAGTCATGGGCCACTGTTGAGCAGTTTTGGATCTTGCTGAAGAAAAGTATTCAAACATAAAACAATGTGCCACAGCATTTTTTGGATTAATGTGAATCAGCCTTTAATCCATATGAAAACAATGAAGTCCAGATATCGGTCCACTCTCACTGATGATAATTTGAATTGGCATCAGCAGCTACTGTTAAGACTCCTCACACCAGGCTGGCAACATTCAGTGCAATTTATCAGAATAATAGTGTTTTTTTTTTCAGTGGCTTGCCTTGTATTGCTAATAATATTAACAAAGGGAGTAAACATTAAAGCTAAATAAAGATGAAACTTGGTAGATTACGATAATCTGTCTCAGGCCAGAAAAGTATGGGCACACCTGATGTAGAGAAACTGATGGACTAGAGAATGTAACTGTAGAACTACAAAGTCCATCTGTATGATCAGTGGAGCCGATACACTGCATAAAGTCCTGCACCCTGAAGACGTTCTTACAGACCAGTTGAAAGTTCTTACTGGATTATGAGCGGCGTTGGTGTTGCTGGCTTGCTGCAGCTGCTTGGTGAGCCGTTCGATCTCTTTCTGTTTCTCACACAGGTCGGTCTCCAGGTCTGCTCTTCTCTCCACAGTGCTCTTCAGCTGCGCGTGCATCATGTTCTGTTTATGCCTCAGCTCTCCATTCATCTTCATGAAGCGATCTAACTGCTCCTGAAGCTGCAGATCACATCAAGGCCATGATGCACAGAAATTGATTTATATTTAGGATGGAGGTTCTCATGTCCATAAATATTACAAACATAACAGTATTTATATTTCGTGCCTTATTTGAATTGAACTTGAATTTTATTTTACTTTTATTATCAGTTAATATGAATGTAACAAGGGGGCAAGATGAAAGTCTCTGTGGGTGGAAAATCAGGACCAAATAATAATTTGAAGGAAATCATAATAGAAGCAATGCATAAGTACCACAAGGCACAACGTGCTGGTTTTAGCACCACACATCAACAAACGGTAACTCTGGGCCGAATGCTATGAGCATGTGGGATGTGTAACATCCCACATGCTCATAGCATTCGGGGGGGGGGGACCCAGATGCCCCCTCCCCCCATGTAATGCTGCATTAAGAGTAACCAAACACCAAAAATGTTTCAGGGGACCATGGGCCTAAAATTGCTTGGAGCTGAAAATATTATCGGCTCCAGGTCCTGCCGTAGCTAGGCCCAATAAACTGCATAATAGCTGTTTAGTGTGTAGATTCAGTAATCCCCCATGGTTGGCGTGAAGCCTGGTCAAGATTTAAAAAGATTTAAGAAAAAAGCTGTTTAATACTTTATAAGTATCTATTAGTTTCATTCCTGTCATTCTACTAACCAATTATTTGCATGATGAGTGGATGCAATAATTCATTCTTTAACTAAACACTTTTTTTTTTTTTTTTTAAATAAATGTTTTATGAAAATACACATCTGTATGTTATGATGTCGGAGGCCCGTGTTATTGTTATAGTTTGTTATAGCATGCAGCTGGCAAATGAGTATTGTTCAGGCTTGTTTTGAAGGCGTGGCTGGGTGGTTTACTGTTTGGCCTTTGACTGTGCTAATTACAGCCTGGAGTATAGTAGCTGAGCTGAGATCAGCTGACTCAACGATCACAGATGAAATGGCTGTACAGATGGAACGAGTTAAAAAAACAAGCTCTTCCCTGATCATACGTTAGCGCCGCCAGCATATTCTCCACCAGGTTCAACTGTGTGTGTGTGTGTGTGTGTATGCAGGTGTCGGATTGTATCCATACCGCTTCCACCTCTTTAGACATGTGAGAAGTCTCTTGGACTTTAGCTCTGAGCTCATCACGCTGCTTATCCACCACTTCTTTCAGTTTGAGCATCACTTCTCTTTCCTGACGCTGTGTTTGGTCTGCAGGACAAGACGGACACCATTAACACAGGAAATACAAATGATTTAGAGCTGCTGTGCCTTAAATGGCCAGTATAAGTCAAAATTGCTGCAGCAGTGAGGAATTCCAAACCAGGCCTCCCACCAAGCAGATACAATCAATGTGCCTGAATAACACCATGTCAGTCTGGCGGCATTAATTAAGAATGAGTTAGGCAGTGCGCTAAAGAAGTTTCAACTGAAAAACAAACAGATTCTAAGCTTATTGTAAGCAAAAACTACTTTCACACAAGACTTTTCAGATCTTTAGTTATGTTCTTCATGTTCTTTTTAATTGCCGTGTTATAGACTTGTAATAAGTAATTGCTTATTAATAAATATACCATTTCACATTTTTTAGTTATACACTATAGTTGTGCATTTATTGGTTTTACTGCAAATGTTTGGATAGTTTGTTATAAAACAGAACAAAACTACCAAAACCAAAAAGGGGGTATTTATGATATAGAGTTTGTTTTAACTTGTATTTATTATGTATTCTATATTATAGTATTGTCCCTTTTTAGTGCACTTCAACCTCCAGCAGCAAACGCTCAAGCTTCTTTAATAAAGTGTCTGTTTAGTTTGATTTAATTTAGTATACAATGTACTATGTTTAATACAAATTCAATCCACCCCCACAACCTACCCACCCAAAACCTGGGAAATTTATGGAGTGACAACCTGCCCTTCAGTTCTCCCAATCGAGTCAGCATAAGTTTAATGAAAAGTCAATCAAATGTGAAGATGTGTTTTTAATTCCTAAATCATGTTAATTTTGAAATATAAAATTTAAATGTACCGTTTAAATGTTTGTATAGGTTTTATTGTGTTTGTAGTTGGCCTGTCATCAGTAATCATTATACCTTCTTTAGAAATTGAGCTCTGTAGATGGTCAAGAAGTTCTTGCTTCTCCTCCTGTAGCTTCTCCACCTCGTTTTGCAACTTCTCCACCTTTTGGCCCCATTTTTGCTCTTTCTGCTGCCAGTCCTGCTGCAATACAGCCCATTAATGAAAGTACAAATTTTAAAATAAAGTAAGAAAATGAACTCTTAACTCAGCGAGCAATGAGAATTAGTTAGAATTCATATAATTACGTAACAATCATGTTACAACAGTGTGACAAAACCAATGCACATGCAGGCCAGCAATTTAAGGTAATGTATAAGCTGACTCGTGACTTGTGTAATGTCATTTCAAGCATGAGTGAGGTACTAAAAGAAACATTTAAGAGTATAGGAAACATTGTGCAGTTGGGTGGTATCAGAATACCGCAGTCGATACATCTGCTGTCCAACAACAAGAATGTGGGGCAATCGTAGGCTTGTGGTTAAGGAACCAGCCTTGCAACCTGAAGGTCCCTGGTTTGATCCCCAATCTCACCAAGTACTATGGCTGAAGTGCTCTTGAAGAAGACACCAATCCCCAATTGTTTCCCAGCACTGTATACAAGTCTGCCCACCAGTCTGGACACATATGCTGACTTTGCTCAGTGTCTATAATAAATGTGGAAGAGACACTCCTCTGTGTGTGAGAACAGTAGAAAAAATAGATCACTTTTATTAAGAAGGCTCTGGGTCATGTTACATTCTTTCCACGTCTTGGTGTTTTTTTAACAGTTCAAAATGTCCTCAAGTGTGAATATGCGTTTGTGCTGCAATAAAGTGTTCACCTGTCGAATACCTTTCCGTGCCCTTACCCAATAGTTGTAATTTAGGCTAACTGCCTTAGAAATTAATTTATAGGTAAAAATGTACCTTAATAAAAGGCAATTTGCATTTTATTGGGTTATAAACATGAGGTTTTCCCCCTCGTGATCATTATCCAAAACTACACAACTGGAAAGTCATGGTGACGTCCATAACACTTGTGCAATAAAATGCATGCTGCACTAAAATGTAGAATTGATTCGACTACGACTGAATTTAAAGACTTTAACTCTGCTCTCGCCTCAGTTTAGCAAATCCACGTTTTAACCACAGAATTGTACAGAATATATCTGGCGCGAGAGCCCCAGGTTGCTTTGCGCATGCTCACATTGTTCACTGGCTGTGGGAAGTCGTGATGACTGACCAACGTATGGTTATTAAACTACGCCGTTTCCAGTTTTAAACTACTTTGTGTTGAGGTAAATAATTAAAACTCATTAGTATACATCAGTCACTGTCCACTGAATATAAAACCGTTAAGATTTCCCCCAAAGCGTCTACTTGCTGCCAGGTGTTAAGTCTTGTCATATAAAGTGCACTAGTTTAGGGGAAGTACGCACTGTGTAGGTTTGGGATACGGCCATAACCATGTCTAGGTCACGGTGTTATAGTGGTTGTAAAAGAGCACACCTGCCAAACTGTTAAGCTTTAATATTGTTGATATTGTTTTTAACATCATATTCTTACCCGAATATCGGTTTTATTTCCCTCCTCGGCTTCTTTGGCACTTCGTACTTTTTGCTGTTGGAGCTGCAGTGTTTCGAATGCCCGCAGTAGCTCCTCTTCCTTCGTATTCTGAATGTGGTTTCTGGCGGCAAAACTTTCCAAAAGCTCCAGCACCTTCACTATTTTCGGCAGCAGGGTTTCCACGCTGGCTTTACCGAAGCTGTCGATCAGTCTCTCCACCTCGGAGCCGACCAGCTTGGCGATGTCGTAGACGTCGTCCACTGTCAGAGCCGTAAAGCTCCTTTCCAAGCAGCCGACGACGGCCGACTCTTGCGTCTTCACTTCTGTCTCAGGCTCCTGTTCCATCGTGTCCGTCTCACCTGAGACTCAGAACAGCCCCCGACTCGCAGCTGTCAGTCCGAACTGCTGCCAGCTGAGTGCGGCTCGGTTTCACTTTAACTCGGCTTCAGTGTAATCCCGTTAATCCAGATTAGAAATTGATTCATAAACCTGGTTTTACACGAAGCAGAAAGTCAAGTCCTCAGGAGACACGTCGCGACATGAGACACATTCCGACAGCAGCTTCATAACAAATCCACGCAACTCCAACTCCTCAGTGAAGGACTGTAGACTGTCCGAAAAGTCGCTAAATGACATCATTACTCAATTTGCATAACATTCCATTCTCCCTTTCAACGCTATAGAGTGCAAGGGGGTCCATATTTATGTATTTTTTAATTTTTTTTTTTTTTTTTTTTTTTCAAAACGGGCCAAATCCTATGAATTGAAAATGCCCGGGACCAATACTTTCTTCTGGCATTTTTTTTTTTTTTTACCACAAACGTTATATGAAAATACACAACAATTGTAAATTATAATTATAAACAATTTTCAATGGCACAATTACGTTCATTTTTTTAAATGGCATGTGAATATAAGCCACCAGTCAGATAACATTAAACAAACTGTATAGAATACCTTAAATTTATGGTCAAGCATCTCCTCCATCACATTCATGTTGTTCTCAACTTAAAATAATCAATCAGTAGCTGTGTCAGATGCATCAGTGCTTTCAGCACAGACTAAGGAAAAATAGACATTATTCTGCCCCTCAGCTGCCTCTGAAAAACTGACGATATGTCTTCCTTGTTCTACAAGTTGGCGGTGCGACCAGTCACAGCGGCCCTCTTTCTTCATCTATGGAGAGAGAGAGAGAAAATATTTAGATTCTTCTGTATGTCTTATATATACAGCAGAATTGATAAGGCATCTTCTATGTCTACATACCAATACAGAATACTACAGGGTAGTACAGAGTTCCCAAACTTCATGCATTAGCACTGCATCATTATGCAAAATATGCAAAAGTGATCAGCTTTGCGCAAGGGATGATGCACATGATGAAAATCAAAAACTGCATCTGCAACAAAGCAAAACATCACAGAATGATAAAGGTGCTGTCAGCTGAATATGGTATTGATATCGATCAGTTTCCTACCTTGTGAAATGATTGTTAATATTGTGAGAAGCCATCGACATCATGCTCAATGTCTTCACACATATACACTGCTCAAAAAAATAAAGGGAACACTTCTTAAACAACACAATGGAACTCCCAGTCAACCACACTTCTGTGAAATCAACCTGTTTAGTTAGGAAGCAACACTGATTTAATTTCACTTTCTGTTGTGCAAATGGAACTGACAACAGGTAGAAATGAGAGGAACTTTGCAAGTCCTATAAAGGAGTGCTTCTGCAGGTGGTGACCACAGAAATGTTCTCTGTTCTCATTCTTTCTGGCTGATGTTTTGGTCAGTTTTGCATTGTCAGTTCTCTCACCATAAAGGTAGCATGAGGCGGTATCGACAACCCACAGAAGTTGCTCAGGTAGTGCATCTTATTCAGGATGGCACATCAATGCCAGCTGTGGAAAGAAGGTTTGCTGTGTTTGTCAGCACAGTGTCCAGAGCATGGAGCAGATACCAGGAGACAGGCCAGTACACCAGGAGACACGGAGGGGGCTGTAGGAGAGAACATCCGCCGCCTCATCAGGAGCATGCCCAGGCATTGTAGAGGTCACATACACTACAGGCACGTGGAGGATACACACACACATACACTACTGAGTCTCATTTTAACTTGTCTTGAGGAATTTCCACTGAAGTTGAATCAGCCTGTCATTTGATTTTCCACTTTGATTTGAAGCATGATTCCAAATCCAGACCTCAGTGGGATAATCAGTTTGATTTACATTTTAATCATTTGAGGTGACTTCAGGATGCTGGACTTCATGTCCAAATTGACGTATACCTCACACTGGCCCATCGCAGTTTTTTCTTTTTATTGGCCAGTGTGAGGTGTGGCTTTCTCTTGTCAATTCTGCCATGAAGTCCAGCTTCCTGAAGTTCTCCATTGACCGCTGATGCGGACATTGGTGTTTAACTGGTTCCATTTAGGGCAGCTGTCAGTTATTAATAACATATATAGGTATATTGAGCAAATTTGTTATATCAGAAGTGTGCATCATACTGGTAGCCCTTGCATCAATCAATACCCAAACTCTCAGTGTCAAAAAGTTTGGGGACCCCTGGTCTAGACCCACATTACATAAATGTAAAATTTATAATTCATTTTTACACAAGATTTATGAATTATATAAAACATTTGTCCTGTTTTGTTAAATGTGATAGCAACGTTACCTTAAATGAGACATTATGGCAGAGGTACCTAATTTTTTTTTTTTAAGTTTACGTTTCAAACCAAAAATGCACAAATTGTTGAAGGCATATATAATTACATCCCTCATGGTGAATGAAAGGGGGAGGGGGCATCGGCGGCTTTTTTCGATAGTTGCTAGAGGGTCTAAAAAATTGCCAATTTGGCAACAATGAACCTATGGGATGAAGTCACAAACACCCACAATTACATTTCTATACCTACCTTCTCATTAATAAAACTCTGAAAAAACACAGTTTAAAAAAAAAACATTATTTATTCTACTAAAAAGTCTTAGAACGTACTACAGTACAACAGTTGAAGGTATGTGTTATTTCTCTCTTGTGACAAGTTGTTTTTTCCATGATCACAAGATCATGGCCACAGAAAACCACAGCATCCTGAAAGATGAAGGTTTGGAAGAAATCCTTGTTCCTTAAACTAGTTCCCAGGTTTTAGTAGGTGATTTTGGGCCCAGCCAATTATGAAGGTTTGTGGTTCATTAAATAACGATGCTGGATCTGATTTATCATGATTATTTCATGACCAAAGGATTATTCACATCAATAACCACTGAACTGGGGATTTTCTTAGTTTTGCTTTCCATATTATTTTAATTTTTGTGATGGGGTACAGTTTTAGTTCCTGTTTTAAATCGATTTGCTTTCTGGAAATCATTCTAAGGCAGACTTTGACATTTTACTGCTCTGGGGCCACATTCCTGTCTGATGTAAATGGAAAGCTAAAATATAAAAGTGCACAGCTGCTCGTCCTGGGAGACACTGAACTGTCACCACATCATCTTTGGTTTGTTCTCATTAGGGGGTGCCATAGCATAAAGATACACATTAAATCTGATGCCTGCCTAAAGGCTGCCCTTTTTTCAACTTTATTTTTATAAGATCAACGATTGGGACTGGTGTGCAACGTTACACCTTCATCAGCAGGGACGATTTAGTATCACCAGTCCAGAAATAAGAAAGCCTTTGGACTGTAGGAGGAAATTGTAGCCACATGAAGAACACCAAACAGGCGGGAGCGGAATGGGAAGTGGTAGACATACAGACTCCAGCTGAATAGCATTGGTCATTTCAATTCTAGGCCCTCCTTGCAATAATAATTGGTTATTTATAATAACAATAATAATAATTGGTTAATTATAAAAATAATAATAATTGGTTATATTGCTGACACTTTTATCCAAAGCGACTTACAGGTTTCCCAACTTGATGGTTGGGATCGGAACACAGGGTTGATACAAGGACCCTGGAGCAATGAGGGTTAAGGGTCTTGCTCAAGGATCCATATTGGTAATTTCAGTTGACCTGGGATTTGAACCCTCAACCTTCAGATTGATAGCTCAACACCCTAACCACTGAACTACCACTCCCAATGAGGCAATAGTGTAGTATGCCACCCTAATGTGAACATAAAATAGACTCTTTTTTTTTCAAAAGAACAAATAAAATCGTAATTGTGATTACTATAAGAACCGTACGTCTCACTCTAAAGTTACTTCTACATGTGCTAAAACAATTTAGCATCTCCAACCCACCAATCAGCAAGACTTTGGATTGGAGGAGGAAACTGGAGACTCACAATAAAAAGCCAGTGAGAGGTGGAATACATAACGACTCCTTGTCCTCAAACCAAAACCCATCCTGCAATAAATAGTGCAGAGTGCCACTTTAATCGTGACCCCACAATAGTTTTACACAAAAACATTCTCCCTCAAAAACAAGTAAAATCGTAATTGTTATACCTTCACTTAAAAAAAAATCTTAAATGGTCGAAAACTCAATCTACACTATATTGCCAGAAGTATTCACTCACCTCCCTTGACTCACACATGAGCTTAAGTGACACCCTATTCCCAATCAAGTGTTCAATATGACGTCGGCCCACCAATTGCAACTAGAACAGCTACAACTCTTCTGGGAAGGCTGTCCACAAGTTTAGGAGTGTGTTTATGGGAATTTTTGACCACTCTTACAAGAGTTTTTGTGAAGTCACACACTGATGTTGGACAAGAAGGCCTGGCTCTCAGTCTCTGCTCTAATTCACCCTTAAGGTCAGGACTCTGTGCAGGCCAGTCAAGTTCATCCACACCAGACTCGGTCATCCATGTCTTCATGGACCTTGCTTTGTGCACAGTCATGGTGGAAGAGGAAGGGGCCAGCTTCAAACTGTTCCCACAAAGTTGGGAGTGTGGAATTGTCCAAAATGTCTTGCATTCAGAGTTCTTTTCACTGGAACTAAGGGGCCAAGGCCAGCTCCTGAAAAACAAACCCACACGATAATACCCCCCCCCCCCCCCTTCACCAAATTTTACCTTTGGCACAACGCAGTCAGACAAGTGCCGTTCTCATAGCAATCACCAAACTCGGACTCGTCCATCAGATTACCTGATGGTGAAGTAAGATTAGTCACGCCAGAGAGTGTGTCTTCACTGCTCTAGAGTCTAGTGGCGGCATGCTTTACACCACTGCATCCGATGCTTTGCATTGCACTTGTTGATGTATAGCTTGGATGAACTTGCTTGACCATGGCAACCCATTTCATGAAGTTCTCTGCGTACTGTTCTTGCTGACATGCTGGACCTCAACAAGCTCCTGAGGGCAATCCATTCTTTCACAAATGTTTTCAAAGAGAGTCTGCATGTCTAGGTGCTTCATTTTATACACCTGTGGCCATGGAAGTTATTGGAACAACCAATTCTGATCATTTGGATGGGTGAGAAAACACATTTGGCAATATAGTGTATATGCACTTTAGAAACCATAACTGTCAGTCAAACTAAAAGGTAATCAGCTGGAACTGTTGTGCAAAGTGAAAGAGGAACTTTTTACTGTGGTTGTATATTAAAAGCTGTCAGTATTTTGTTAGCGGAAGTTAAAGTACTGGGTGTCTGTAAAGCTGTGGATGTATGGAGGTGGTTAAGTGAGGACTTCCTTATGAAGGTGAACTAATAATCCCTTTACATTAGCTTGATATGTTAATAAGCGGATTAATAAGAGGAAATATGTTTTGGCCCTCTTACAATCCACAGTGCAGGTTTTAAGCATTTCAATAAACGTTTCAAGCAGCAGGATCTCAGATCAGACCACCAACACCACCATGTCAGTGTCAATGTAGTACTAACGTCCCTCACCCTAATATAATACCTGCTCTGTCCATGCGCCTGATCATTAGAGAACCGAGTAAAGAGGACCAAACACAGTATGTAGAGGAACAGAAGGACTACAGATGTAATTGTAGAACTACATCTATACAGATCTGTATATTTATAGGAATTGACATTGTATTATTTCTTCATTGACTTCATTATGTTTCCATGTACAGTGGAAACGTGGACACAAGCACATAAGGTTCCTGAATCACCTGGACATGCAGACTATGAAAGTTGTGTAAGTGAAATTTGAGTTTATACCCAAATACAAGGCTGTTTGCGTCTTCAAATTATACAGATGTTTTAATTTTTTATTTTTGAGTTCTTAAAAGATAAAGTGATTATTTTTAAATAATACAGAGTTCAGAATGTAACCTGAATTAATAGAACACTGATCTTTATTTTAACCCAAACTACCATGTGTATTAAATATGCAAAATAGTCACTGAGGTTTTACAGCAGACTTAATTAAAAAAAGTTATGTTTATTGTAATTACGATTGAAAAAAAGGGAAATTACCAAAAACGACCCAGCACGTAGTTCTGCTTTTAACTACCGTGACACAATTACAGTTCCACAAACATGCTAAGTTCAGTAAACGCACTATACACACATCATGTAAAAACGGGTGGATGAATGAGGGCTACCCATCTGAAACGACTCAATGCTGACGGAGTGAGTGCAGGAGGTTGTTGAGCATAAGCCTGTTGGGTGCAGAGCAGTTCTAAGCGTACATGTCCTCACGGTCAGCATTGTAAATCTCACCCTCCTGCAAAGAGGCGAAGTTGAGGAAGTGAGAGGGTCGGTGCACCTCATGATAGAACTCTTTGGGGTTGGCGAGCTGCAGGTCGTACTTCATGTTGGGGTCATGACGAACACCTAAAAGAGAGGGAACGGAAATGATAAGGTTTATTTAGGGTCAAACAAACACACATCACATCTCCGAATTATTATATTTATTTAATAGATAATAGTAATAATAATAATAATAATAATAATAATAATAATTAATCCATTTCGCCTACAGTACTTACATTATACACCGAGGAGTTTGTCCTCTGCGATTTATGTATTTATTTATTTGTTTTTTATAACGCCACTTTTTTACACTTTGGGTGTTATGTATGGCATATACTGCACTATTCGGTTCCATATTCTTTTCCTTTGTGTCTCTCTGGTCTATATTTTTGTTTTAATATTGGCCAGAACCTCTGCGTTTTAAACAATCCATGCAGTGAAACACACACACAAAGTGATCACATGTACCTTACCTGGAGTGGAGGGCAGCCATGTACATAGCACTTCAGCTATAGTAATTGATGAGGCTGTTATTTGAACCGAGGACCTTCAGGTCACAAGGCAGTTCCCTTAACCATAAGCCTAGCCATGCGTTTTGGACAATTGCTTGTTGTGGGTGATGTTTTTCACTTCAGCATGAGTTTTGGTGTGCAGAAGTTTGACTCGCCCTCACAAAGCCCTTTAACTGACCTCCACTATACACTTTTGGAATGAATTAGAAAAGAAATTGTGAGCCTGGTCCTGATATCCATAAATCAGTAAGGTGGCACGATGGAGGTTCAAGTTCAAGTAAGTTCAAGTAATTCATTTATATAGCGCTTTTTACAACAGTGTGTTGTCACAAAGCAGCTTTACAGAGTTCAAAGCCTAAACCCCCAAAGAGCAACTCAAAGCAACAGTGGCAAGAAAAAACTCCCTGTTATGATGTTATTTTTAGGAAGAACCAAGGCTCAATAGGGAACTCATCCTTCTTGAGCGGCCGGGTAGCAACTCAAATCCCAACTCAAAACTCATCTCTTTAAAGTTTAGTCTTAATCCATTTTTATTAAGGTTTAATCATCCATGCTATACTTTGTATTTGATGTGTTTTCTACTTTTATATGTCTGTTTCATTTGATTCCTATTTTGTATGCCTGTAAAGTGTCCTTGAGTGCTCTGAAAGTCTCCATAAACAAATAAAATGTATTATTATTATCATTATTATTATTAGATCTTGTTATTTTAGTGCTTCCTTTATTTTTTGAGCAGTGTATAAGCAAAAGCTCCCAGTTTTTCATTCAGAATTGGTTGTGGTCACCCTAGTTTTGTCAGGACAATACCAAATTATAGCTCAAACCCGTGTGCAATGTGAAGCTTCCACAGCCTGGAATATGCCAGCAAAGACAATTCTTTTCTCAAGATCTTAAATCCTTTTCTAAATTGAATACTTGTATGTTAAGTACCATAAGAAAATTGTTTAAAGCAATTAGCTTGACATTTATTAGAACACTGTATCTGTCTATTTATGTTAAATAACCATTCTTCCTAGAATTTCAGTAAAGCAGCAATTCCAAAATATTATTAACATTTTTTTGCAGTTTAAAGCAGTCATTTAGGGTATGTTTTTGTATATACAGTTTATTATCAAGCAACACAACGTTTAGTATATGAGATCAACAATTCACTATAACACTTTTTACATTTGCAGCATTATAAATTATTTGTATGTGGACAGACGTAATGTGTTCAATGCTGTGGAATAGAAAAAAATTAAATGGAAATACACCATGCTAATCTTTGATTTGATCTGAGGTTTAAATTTAGATTTTGGTAGGCTGTCTGAGGTACAGATTGGATTGTAGCATAATTGGATTTTAGAAAAGAAAAGCTAGGGTTTATGGTGAAACCTCTACCTCATTATTACACAAATCATTTTCTCACTACTTACCTGGTGAAAACAAACAAGTGAGATGGGTATATATTTGGGTTTTATTAAGTTGCCTAATAATTCTGCACAGTAATAGTTACCTGCACAAACAGATATCCTCCTAAGATAGACAAATCTAAAAAAATTCACTTAAACTTCCAATAATATTAAGCTTTGGTGTTTATGAGTGTTTTGGGTTGATTGAGAACATTGTTTTCGTTAAATAATAAACAGAATCCTCTCAAATACAACTTGCCTAATTATTCTGCACACACTGTATGAGAACAAAAGATTACATCCAATATCAGTGTCCAACCTCACAGATGCTCTTTCTGGATGAAAATAGACTAAATAACACATAGGCAAATTCCAAAATCTAGCAGAAAGACTTTACAGACTTTAAATGGGAAATTAAATTACGATGTGATGTGATAAATGCTATAATATTTAATGTGGAGGTGTCCCAATACTTTTGTCCATGTAGTGTTAGATCGTGAGGGTTTACCTTCTGATGTTCTTTACTCAATCCATAGTTTATTTAATAATCATCAGCTGAATTAATGTAAAAGGCTAAGCAGCAGCTAATATAATTATATTATAAATTCAGGGAAGACCGTCTCAGGTGCTGGGCAGATTTACCTAGGACAGGTTGCAAATTCTTCTTGGGACCCACTCACTCACACAGGCATTCAATTTTCCTTGAATTCATGTTTTTGTACTGTGGGAGGAAACCGGAGAACCCGGAGGAAACGCAAACAGACACGGGGAGAACATGGAAACTCCACCAAGATTGGGATTCGAACCCAGCGCTGAGTGGAGAACGTGCTAACCATTAAGCCACTGTGCTGCCCAAGTTATGATTATCGATGGTTAGAATATTTTGCCCCTCCAAATTCAAAGAATATGACTTAAAAGACTTATATTCAGCCACGCCCCCCTGTCTTCGGAATTCGTATATACGTCATACATGACATAGATGGTGGAGAACAAGCCAAGAGGATAAACCAGATAAACTGATTGTGACTAAAAGAGATGTAGTTTTGGGCTGCAGTAAGTCAGTGTACAGTGGGATCCCTGTGCACAAATGCCCCTTAAATCACAAGAGGTTGAACTTTACTGTGTTCTGGTGGTCTCTCCTGCCTCTTACTCTAGGCAAATCTAAATGCCTGAATGTTGTTTTTAAAGACAGCGTTCTCCACAGTCACTGTCTAAGTGGTGCTCAGATAACAACATTGCCTTCATAGACAATTGGTCTACTTTCGAGGGAAGGCCTGGCCTTTTG
>JAOUQT010316732.1:0-14500 GCA_025769995.1 Xyliphius kryptos | reverse complement strand
TCAGGAGCATGCCCAGGTGTTGTAGGGAGATTATACAGGCACGTGGAGGACACACACACTACTGAGCCTCATTTGAATTTGTCTTGAGAAATTTCCACTGAAGTTGGATCATTTGATTTTCAGTAGGATTCCAAATCCAGTCCTCTATGGGACAATCCGATCGGGATCTCCAGCGCTGAGAGGCTAACATGCTAACCACCATGCCTTTTATTAGAAAAAAATGAAATGTTTGGGTTTTAACTCATTGTAAACTCATACTGTGACACAGATCAGTCAAAAACAGGTACTACATGTCTTTAAAATCACACATTTGTAACTCAGGCATGAGGAGACCAAAACATGGGAGCACGTCTCTTCTAAACACCAATACCCCACATAAATAGTATCTTTAAATATATGCAGATCCCTCGTGCCATTGTCCCTGATTCTCATCACATTAATTAATTTTTGCAGGTTTTTTTTTGTAGAAACAGTCTGGGGGTATTTTTTTAAATTGAACAAATTGAATTCCATGTCGTTTCTCTCACAAACAAGAGTGAATGTGTACTCATTTGACCAGAGAACATGTTTCCGCTGTCTGTTGGTCCAAGGTCATGCACGTTTAATAGTGGTTGCAGTCCCTTGTCTTTACACCCTGAAATTTCACACATCTGACTCTTTGAATCTTTTTTATGTTTTTGTGGAGGTCAAAAGACCTCAATACTTTGCCATCGTGAACTAAGGTTTATTGATTTTAAACTGCTTTCAAATGCTCACATCATCCTCGCATGTACAGACTAAACCTTTGGTTAATGCTATTTTATCTTGACTAGCGGAATACCCGTGCGCCACGGCGGTAGACAACTTGAACAGTGAAGAAGAAGTGAGGTTTGGGGCAATTAATAATCTAAAATAAATATGTGGAATGAACATGGTGTAGGTTGGGACTACGGTGTCCACGTGGTTGCTTTCTCGCTGGAATTTATCAGTAGGTTTTCCAAGAACACCATAAGGAGGAGCCAAGTTTCGGCTTTGTAAGTTCTCGCCAAGACCCCGATGCATCCGAAGTGTTGCGTTCGATGGCGATACGGAACGAACAATCGAACGTAGGAAAGCAAGGACCCATTTCTCTCCGTACATCGAAGGCAATCAAGATGTAATCAAGTTACATCCTTATAGGAACCTGAAACACCTCGATGTCACGCTAAAGGGGTCTTGCGTTCGATGGTGATAGCGAACATAAAAAAAAACGTAGGAAAGCAAGAACTTATTTGTCCTCTGTCCCAACTGAGCGCAGGGCGACTTTGTGGTTAGCGTGTTCACCTCAGTGTTGGGGATTCCCGGTGTAAATCCCGATCTGGATGAAGTTTCCATGTCCTCCCCGTGTCCGTGTGGGTTTCCTCTGTGTTTTTCGGGCTCCCACAGTCCAAAAATATGGATTCAAGGCACATTAGATGCTCTAAATTGCCCTTATATTCTGTCTGTGTGAGTGTGTGTGCCCAGCGATTAGATTGGCGCCCTGTCCTGGGTGTATCTGCCCAGCGCCCGAGACGTTCTCCCCCGGATGGGCATGGGGAACCCCACCACGACCCTCGTAGACGAATAAGCGGAAGATAATGGATGAATGAATGAAAATATATTTAACAAATAAATTTAAGTTTATTATTTAAAACACTGAAAATGTTTTACTTGTTAAATCCAGATTTATGTTAGTTAACAAATTACATATATTTTTAATTCCCTTTTAATTTTCTACCCAGGTCACGAGGGGGTTCCCATACCAATCCAGGGGAGAACATCTCGAGCATTGGGTGATTACACCCAGGACAGGCGCCAATCAATCACTGGGCACACTCACACACAGACTATAGGGGCAATTTAAAACCTGGAAAACCCGGAGGACACACATGGGGACATGGAGAACATGGAAACACCCAGATTGGGATTCAAACCGGGAATCCCCAGCACTGAGAGGCCACCGTGCTAACCACTAAGCCACTGTGCCACCCTAATGCTCTTTCTTTTTACCAAATTTCCCAACTTCTCTGCACTCCGCAGACGCATTAGTTAACTCTCTGTTGATTTGCTGCGCAGATTTGTAAACATACTGTGTACATTGACCGGTGAACTGGAACTAAATTTTTTTCTACAGAGTGCCAGCTTTATTTGTACAGCCTACTTACTTAAAAACATATGATTAGCGTGATTACACAGGAAATTGGTCAATGGCAATAATTTGTAGTTCAACTGTTCCAGCTTTAGTCTGTTTATGGTGCGCGTTGGTTAAGTGGCCTCGTTCGGCTGTCTGTCCTCCAAGTAATTAGCATAAAAAATGCATTGGCAGTCAAATTAGCAATCCTCCCATTGAGTTTCAGGCAACACTGTCACAGCTCATTTTCCTACAGAACTATATTATAATTTGCGCTGTTGTGTCGTGAAATGTCAAGAAAAACAACAAAAAAAAAAACATACTTTTCCCAATATTCATTTATAGACCCAACAAGATTGTCTTATTATGTTAAAACTAGGGCAAGTATTTATTTATCCATCTATTAGCTTTAGCTTATTTCTCTATAAAGGTCGCGGTGGGGTTTCCCATGCCCATACAAGAGAGAACATCTCGGGCGCGGGGCAGATACACCCAGGACAGGGCGCCAAGCCACCGCTGGGCACACACTCACTCAAACACTATACAGGGCAATTTAGAGTATTCAATTTACCTTCATTCATTACCTTCAGCTTAATTCTAGGACAGTGGACCTGAGATTTGAACCCCCAACCTTGTGATTGATAATCCAACACCCTTAACCACTGAGCTACCACTCCCTAAAGACACCCAATCTATTGCACACACTCACATGCACACTGACTATATGGGGCAATTTAGAGCAGTCAATTTACCTTGAATCCATGTTTTTGGACTGTGGGAGGAAACCGAAGAACCCAGAGAAAACACTGGGACACGGGGAGGACATGGAAACTCCACCCTGATGGGGTTTCGAATCCCCAGCGCTGAGAGGCGAACGTGCTAACCGCTAAGCCGCCGTACCGCCATGCATCTGCATATCAGTTGCTGCCTAATGGCCCCCCATGGTTAGCCAATTCTGGGCGGGCCGTTGACAAAAATTCCGTCATGCTAATGTTAATAATTAAGGTAATGAACACATACGTATTAAATACACTCAACGTTTCCATTAAAATGGATATTGGATATTGAAGACCGATATTGTGCTCTGTTGTTATTGTTAGCATAAGATGTGTGGCCTTAAAGAAAGTGAGAACAGGCTGGAGTTTATTGAATCACAACAGTCAAGAGAGAACTGTAAACAGGCCTCTAAAATGATGGCGGCGTAACCAAAACCAAGAACACTGCAGAGTGAAGAAAATAAAGAGGCTTGAGAATAAAATGAACAGCATGGAATAAGCCACTGAAGTTTTCAGCATGGGGCTGGTTACTGAGCGGGAAGACCGGCATGAGCCTGGATATCAGAGTTAAGCGCGATACACAGAAACGCACAAACTGAAGGATCCAAAACAACGGTCAACTAGAACAGCAGGAGAAAATCCAACACAAGGAGATGCTGAGAACAGGGCTATGAATACGAGTGTTGAGTGGATTCAGCTGAGAGTAATAGACAAATTAATTAGGAGACGGGAAGCAGGAGTGTTAGCATTCGCGGCGGTGGAAGGATTAGTTTGATTAGGCTGAGAAGAAGCTGAGACACTTTGCCTATTACCAGTTAAACTGGGATTCATTTAAAATTGTTTGCATTTATCAATCCTAAGGGTGGCAGGGTGGCTTAGCGGTTAGCACGTTCGCCTCTCAGCGCTGGGGATTCCCGTTTGGAATGTCCTCCCCGTGTCCACGTGGGGTTTTCCGGCATTCTCCGATTTCCTTCCACGGTCCAAAAACATGGATTCAAGTTTAATTGAATGCTCTAGATTCTAGATAGATTGGCGCCCTGTCCTAGGTGTTCTCCAGACGTTCTCCCTCTGGATGGACATGGGGAACCCCACCGCGAACCTCATAGAGGATTAAACGGACAATAATAACTGAATCAATGAATGGGCACAAAGCAAAACACCACAGGGGAGCGGGGGACAAACTGATGATGTAAATCTACTCAGAAACCGCCAAAGATGATTAAATACATCAAAATAAATTGTAGCAGTCCAATACAGTTATGGAAAACTTCTGAAAAGATGGAGCTACTGATATTTGCTGCATTCAAATAATGGTATAAAAATCTCGGCCATAATTGAATGCATATTTGAATGGGAACCGTAGATGGGGCTTGGTGGTTAGCATGTTCTCCTGTTGGGGATCCAGGATCCGCAGGGAATTCAGGTTCGAATCCAATCTGGGTGGAGTTTTTTATGTTCTCCATGTGTCTTTGCGGCTTTTTTTCCAGGTTTCCTCCCACAGTCCAAAAACATGGATTCAAGGTAAAATTGCTGCTCTTCATTGCCCCATATAGTGTATGTGTGTCTGTTTCCCCAACGACTTGTGCACTGTCCTGGGTGTATCTACCCTGGTTGGCCATTGAGAACCTCCCTGCGAGCCTGGACCTCAGTATAGGATTATAGTAAGATAAGATGTAAACTTTTAGTTTGATGAGTGTAACCATTTCTTCATGGTTCCTATAGATGTCGGTCCAAAGGTTCCCAGGCCCTGCCCCAAATTAACTGTGATTGGAAGTTCACGGTACATAGATTAGCACACAAACATTGAGTTGCATCCATGATACGCCAATAACCCATACCATAAATGGTCGAACGAAACTGTCACTGTTTACCGTGAAGGCATCACGTTTAAGAGCGTATACATTATCATGCTGAGATGTATTCTACAATTCATGATTGGCAGGAGCACCGAGGTCGATCGTATCTACAATGTCTGTCTGAACTCTACACGCACCAGAGTTAGCACTCTAACTAAAAAAGTTGTCATTATAAAATAAAGGATTTTATTTGATATAAGACTTCAGCCATATCTTATGCCATGCTATCGGTTCTCATATCGGTCACTGATCTCTGGACCATTTTTTCCAATGTCTGGTATGGTTTTCAACTCCAACAACGTGCTTATAGCTCAGTCAGTGTAAGCTGTCAGTTCGACACGTCCACATGTACGGAGAGAGGAAGACTGACGAAGGTTAATAAGGTGATTTACTTCTAATGTGCCATCTGCTTTTGTCTCTGTGGCACTGTCAGCATGCTACAACTTAACTCTCCATATGCATGCTTCCATCTCGCTGAGGCCACGTCTGTGATAAAGCATCTTGGTTATTGCTTACAGTTACTCTCTCTGAGGAGGAACACACACTGGGCTGAGAAACATTTGGCAGTCGGAGAAGGTAAGGCTAAAAGCCAGCTGGGATGCCAAGAGATGGGGATGAATTTATACCGGGCACTTAGTTTTATTGTAGCCGGTGTGTCAGTCAACGAAGAGTGCGCTCGTTGGACATCTACGTACGATTGCTGACACTTGTGTGAATGTCTTCCTACGACAGGGCTGTAATCATTTCAATCCGCTAAACACAGATTATGCCTCTTAAACCTCCACTGAGAAGATGCTCTCATCTCCTTCTGGTTCCAGGTCCGTTTTCTTTTCTGTTCCTTCAAATCCAATTCTCATCTTCGCATCAGGTTTGGCTTTCTAATGTGTCCTACCTTAAAAAGCCCAACAAGCTCAATGACCAAAGCTAATGATCTTGGTTTACTACTATCAGTGCATTGTAAGGCATTGTGTATGAACCATACAACATATAAATGCCAAATCCCTCACTGAGTCACTCACTCATCAATAATTCTCCCACTTCCTGAGTAGCTACAAGGCTTATATTACGCATCGTGATTCCCCATCATCGCCATCAATTGCAAGGACCCGCCATGGTCACTTAGTGGTCTATGAGGGTCGTGGTGCGGTTCCCCATGCCCATCCAGGAAAGAACATCTGGCACCGGGCAGATACACCCAGGACAGGGCGCCAATTCATCGCTGGGTACACACTCACACATACACACACCATTCAGGGCAATTTAGAGCATTCAATTTACCTGGAATCCATGTTTTTGGACTGTGGGAGGAAACCGGAGAACCCAGAGAAAACCCGCGCGGGCACGGGGAGGACATGGAAACTCCACCCAGATCGGGATTCAAACCGGGAATGCCGAGCGTTGAGAGATGAACATGCTAATCACTAAGTGAATTTGTACAATGAACTTGATGAAACATTGTGTTCAGGGAAATCAATTTATGTTATTATTTGCATACGTTTTAATCACCCAATGCATAAAGTTAACATTCTCTGCAATTTTATTTCATATTACTGTAGAAACCAATAGTTATGAGTTGATGTCAAAAAGCATGGCCAAAGGACAGGTATATCTTTGTGAGCAGGCTAAAAATACATGGTAATGTAAATTACACAAAATCTAGCACGATAAGTTACGGGTGAGAAAGGAATCTCAGCCTTTCATATATAAACAGGTCCTGTCTGCTATGCTTTCCCTGCAGCCTGATTCCCCAGAGAGTCGGTCTAGCTAGGAAAGGTGGTGCTGTCAGACTTATAATCCAAGGCATTCATTAGAACAGCCACTTGCTACAACTTAGCTAAATAATTGGATGAGTCTTTCATTGCCAGAGTTAGCTATTACATATTTGGAAAGGTGCGTCATATTAATTAATTAATTATGTGATTGATATTTGCCTACTGTGCTTACATAGAGAAATTTGTCCTCCACATTTAACCCATCCGTGCAGTGCAACACACACACAAACACACACTGGTAAAGTGAGCACACGTGAGCACACCCAGAGAGCAATTGGGGTTAGGTGCCTTGCATAGTACTTGTTGGGACTGGGAATCGAACCGACGACCTTCAGGATGCAAGACTGATTCCTTAATCCCAAGCCTACAACATTACATAGATAGAGCGCCCATTTTTGGTCCAATAATGCACACAAGTTAGAAATATTAACATCCCATTAAGCCGAAGTGACTCAATGTTTAGTCCTTAGCACGTCTACTACGCAGTGCTGGGGATCCCAATCTGGATAGAGTGTTCTGCTCTGTGGCCCTGTGGCTGCATGGGTATTTGCCAGATGTTCTAGTTTCCTCCCACAGTCCAAAAACAAGGATTCATGGTAATTGGCTGCTTTAAATTCTTTCTATATCGTGTTTGTGTATCTACCCATCGCACAAAATGTTCTCCCCTAAATAGGCAAGGCAAACCCTCCCCTATGACCCAGCTTTATATGTTTCATCCATCAATCAATCAATCCATTATCTTCCGCTTATTCTTCTACTAGGGTGGCGGTGGGGTTCCCCATGCCCATCCATGGGAGACAAACTCGGGCGCTGAGCAGATACACCCAGGACAGGGTGCCAATCCATCGCTGGGCAAACACTTACTCACACATCCACACACACTATGGGGCAATTTGGAGCATTCAATTTACATGGAATCCATGTTTTTGGACTGTGGGAGGAAACCCGAGAACCCGGAGAAAACCCACGCGGACACGGGGAGGACATGAAAGTCCACCCAGATTGGGATTGGAACTAGGAGAGGCGAATGTTCTAACCACTAAGCCACCGTGCTGCCCTTCAACTATATTTCATAAAATGTACATTATATATAATACAATATAAATAATACATTATAATTTAAATGTAAACAAAAATAAGATATATGTTAATTTTATTATGACATCACGGTAATAATGTTTGACATCAAACTTTCTTGTCTTGGACTTCTTAGCGTCTTGTTAATTTTAGAATCCCTGTTGTTTAGCATTTAGCAGGTAAGCAGCCAAGGCTTACAGGCATGTCTGTTCATTTTTACGTGTCCTTAGCTGTAAATTTACAGCGGAGGTATCGGCACAGCAGGTGGACAGCCCCTGGGGTCAGAGAGTGATGAGGTCAGACAACAATTTCCCTAGAGCTAGAATGCGTGTCTGTGTATGTATGTGCCAGTGTGTACGTTCTTGTAAGAGCGCTGTAATAAACATGATGGGGTAAGATTTAAAGAGAACCTTCCTTTAGGTAATTCTTTAGGGGAAGATGACCAAGACCCGTGATCAAAAAATTAAAAAATCATCAATCCTCAGTGACCTCCCAAACTTGTACTGAGGCCACACACTGACTGATCCTGTACCACACCACAGGTAGCCTACAATTAGCCACTTCTAATAAACCTGCATGTGCCCAAGATGACAGCACCAAGCTATGCACTAAATTCCCATTACAGCAATGATGAGACAGTTTAAAATTACAGTGAACCGAAGGGAAAGAGGAAAGTCTGAGAAAGAAATGAAAGAAACGACGTATGAAGACTGAAAACAAGCTTTGCTACCCACAAACAATGCTAACAAAATTCAGTATTCATAATGCGTTAACACATTTATAAAACTTATTCATATAAAGAATTCATGATGCTTTATAACATTCACCATGTCTGTTACTTTCCATAAATGTACAAACCAAAACTCACGTGTCATAAGTACATGCCATAAGGCTTTATAACACAAAGTAACATAATGAACAGTTAAAATATTAAATACATAATGCATTAAATTATTATAGAGACCAGCAACATAAAGCCTTATGTTTGTGTGCATTTCCTAAACGTGACTCTATAAGCACTCATAACTGTTTATAAAGTGTTGTCATTAATTGCTTTTTGGAAAGAGACCGCATACATAGTAGTACATAATGACTTATAAACGCTTATAAGCTCCCTTTAGAGACAAAAAATGTCACTAATTGCCTTTTGGAAAGAGGCCGCATACACAGTAGTACATAATGACTTATAAACGCTTATAAGCTCCCTTTAGAGACATAAAATGTTGTCATTAATTGCCTTTTGGAAAGAGACTGCATACATAGTAGTACATAATGACTTATAAAACCTTATAAGCTCTATTTAAAGGCATAAAATATTGTCATTAATTGCATACATAGTACAGAATGACTTATAAAAGCTTATAAGCTCTCTTTAGAGGGATAAAGTGTTGTCATTAATTGCCTTTTGGAATGAGACTGCATACATAGTCCATAATGACTTATAAAAGCTTATAAGCTCTATTTAGAGGCATACAATATTGTCATTAATTGCATACATAGTACATAATGACTTATAACAGCTTATAAGCTCTCTTAAGAGGCATAAAGTGTTGTCATTAATTGACTTTTGGAAAGAGACTGCATACATAGTAGTACATAATGACTTATAAAAGCTTATAAGCTCCCTTTAGAGGCACAATCATCATGTTTTAAGTAGGAATGTCTAAATATCCTAAGAATCAAAAGTTGAAATAAGTTCATATTATAATGCATTATGTCACTTTGTGTGTAATTGTAATCATTTATGACTATGATTCTGAACATCTACATACATTATGCATTATGAATACTTTACAAAGAATTATGAATGCACTTAAAATGCATTATGAATACCGACGTGTTACCAAAAGGTTTCATATCACTCACATAAACATGGCAGAGATGATATTACACTTTTGGGTGGTTTTCTTTTACATGACAGAAACATGCATTCCGAGTGGGGAAAAAACAAAACTGATTAATCTGTTTCACAAATGACCCTTATTGATATGTAGAAGGAGACTTTAGTATTAAATTCAAGCACTTTACAACAAATGGCCATGCCATAGGATGCCATTTTGATATATGTGTGTATGGGTGGCTAGGAGCGAGAACAAAAGGCTGCTATTTGTCTGTGTGCTCATGGGGGAAGGTGCCATATCAAACATGCAGCTACATCTTTCAGAGCCTTCTGAAAACGGGCCCCTACGTATCAATTACCTACCTGTCACCTGCACCAGTCGCATAGGCAAATCGGCCTACACCGGGCAACAGTCGCACTGAATGAGATTTGCTTTGAGAGTGTGCACGTATGTGGATGTGAAAGAGCAACATGTCTCATATATAACACGGACAAAGGAGCAGGTCTTTCCAGACCCCATTCGAATGATTTGCATCGAGACAAATACATATACACACTTGCTTATGTGCACAGGATTGAAAACATCTTCCCACCCACATAACCACATGGACTTCTGTGGGGTGTTTGTGCCTGCTGGACTACACAAGAATAATTTAAACTGACCGTTAAGGTCTATGTGAATATGACTCGCTCCAGGCTTGCATGCGTGCACCCGAGTGTGTATGCATGTCTCTTTTCAAAAGCCATCCACCTGACCGGGACTTAAAAGGGAGAGAGTGTTTGCATGCATACATGTCCACGCGTTTGCCTAGCCTGTAGCTCTACAGTGAGACTATGAGGCCTGTCAGCACTTTCACACACACCTGAACATTTTAAACAGGGCTTATGTGCTGAGTGACAAAAGCATAGGCTTTCTCTCGCTACTTCGCTCATCTCCCCTCGATTTCCATTCTGTATCATGGCATGACAAAGAGTTGTAAGACTTGAAAAACTGTGATTCAAAGTAAAGCCATTAGCAGCCACACGCCAGTGGAGAAGATTTGTAAACCAAAATCTATCTCACGGACCGTTGTTGTAAATCTCCAAATGTCAGAGGTTATGTTTTGTAAGAAAGCACTAAAAAGGGTACGCAATTCCATGTATCGGCTTGTCTGCTCAGCAGAGCTTTAAAGATCATGCCTCGGAGGCTGGATTTCTAAATAAGATACATGTTTGTTAATGCGCTGAAGGCGCTAATGCTAGTGCTGCTACATCTTGTCTGACAGGAAGAAACTAGAAACCACTTTGCTACAAGTACAAAACCTTGTAAATTACATATATTTTGACTTTATTTTAAAATAAATTGTAATATTTAAGATGTTTTTTTAAACATTTTGGCTAAAGCTAAAAACATTCTATTTGAAACTAATGAGGGAAGAACTGTAACCATTCCATATCAACTGCTAGAAGGACATATATAAAGTGTAAAGAAAATAAATCTGCATATTAATTTAGTTTTATTATTTACTAGCTGTACTAGCTGGTTCAATTTAAAAGAAAGAAAAGAGAAAGTGCACGTTTCTGATACGTTAAACGTAATAACAACGTGAAAGTTAAAAGGAAGTTGTTTTTGAACTCTACCCGTGCGCTAATCACTGTACACCAAGCGCCTCGCGTCATCCCCTGTACTCTACCCACGCGCCAATCGCCAGAGTATGGCCCATATTTTGAATTGGGTTCCCTGAAGGGTCCCCCGTAGGAATTTCTTTTTAAATTTTTGATATCTCTATGACTGCAGAGGTTCTCCTATATATCTCTGCCAAATTAAAAGTTTGTGAGGTGAGTGGAAGTGCCCAATTTAATCAGGGCCCGTGTTTCGGATTGGGTCACCTGGTGGGCCCCCGGTGGGATTTTTTTGGAATTTTTGATATCTCTATGAGTGTAGAGATCGTCCTGTACATCTCTGCCAAATTTGAAGTATGTGATGTGCATGGAAATGTCCAATTAAAGCAGTATTTTGGATTGGGTCCCCTGGTGGGCCCCCTATGGGAATTTTTTGGAATTTTTGATATTTCTATGAATGTAGAAACAATCCTGGACATCTCTGCCAAATTTGAAGTTTGTGGGATGTGTGGAAGTGCCACATTAGAGTAGGGCCCATAATTTAAATTGGGTCCCCTGGAGGGTCCCCTGTGGGATTTTTTTTGGAATTTTTGATATCTCTATGAGTGTAGAGGTTCTCCTATAGATCTCGGGGAGGGGATGTGAGGGGAGTGAAAGTGCCCAATTTAATGAGGGCCCGTGTTTCAGATTGGGTCCCCTGGTGGGCCCCCAGTGGAATTTTGAAAGTGAAAACTGCTTAGTTGTTCCAAGTGCATTGTGGGGAATGACAGTGCCAAGTTTCAATGTTGTAGGTAGTTGGGAGGTGGAAGAGTTAGTGAGTGAGTGAGTGAGTGAGTGAGTGAGTGAGTGAGTGAGTGAGGGCTTTGGGTTTTATAGGTATAGAAGATTTGAACATTTTCTCATTAAAATGCTTTTTCGAAACTGTGAATTGGATCAGCCCCCTATAGTCTAGGTGTCTTGTGCTTTCTTTCTAATAAAATAAGAGAAAATGCCCCTGTTTGTGAGGAGGATGATCAGATCATACCTGCTGCCAGGAATAAAGAATTGCACTCCTCCCCAGACTCCCTCTCAGGGCATGACCGGTTGTGGACCTGGCTGGAGGGAAGTACTGCTCCTGGCAAGAGGTCAATGGTGCAATTGTAGGGGTGACATGGAGGTAGGAACAGTGTCAGATGCTTGCTGAAATCCCATCAGAGGTTATGGCATGAAGGAGGAACCGAAGATGGGAGCTGAACTGAAGGGAGGCAGACCACACCCATCCTGAAACACAGACAGAGCAACAGGAGAACGACAAACGCAATGAAAAAACACTGGACAAAAACACAAAGGGGAAGCAGATTCAAGGCAAAGCACCACCTAATGGACCACTCTGAAGATTCCACATTATTTTAGCTTCTAAAATGTAAATGTAAATATATTTTTTTTATATATATTTAGTTTACTGGGCGGCACAGTGGCTTAGTGGTTAGCACGTTTGCCTCTCACTGGTTTGAATCCCGATTTGGGTAGTTTCCATGTCCTCCCCGTGTCCAAGTGGGTTTTCTCCAAATTCTCCGGTTTTCTCCCACAGTCCAAAAACATGGATTCCAGGTAAATTGAATGCTCCAAATTGCCCTGTATAGTGTGTGTGTGGATGTGTGAGTGAGTGTGTGCCCAGCCATAGATTGGCGCCCTGTCCTGGGTGTATCTGCCCAGCGCCCTGGATGAGCATGGGGAACTCCACCGCGACCCTAGTAGAGTAATAATCGGAAGATAGTGGATGGACGGATGGTTTTAGTTTTTCTTTAAAAATTGATGAGTTCAAGTAAAAAGACGGAAAAGCCAGGAGGCGCTCCAGGAAGTTACTGCTTGACGTTACTAGTGGAATATGAAACGGCAGGAATGACCGAGCTGGACTGAATTTTTCAGCGCTGGTTCGTCAGATTCAGAGGATAAATGAAGAGGATGAAATGTCCTTAAAAACAACATTAAACCGTTTTTAGACTTACGTCACAGGCAGAGGAGACCGCCAGAGGGCAGCAAAGCACAACCTGAGCCAGTCATCAGAACTGGGCTTTTTAACATGTCCATATTGTTGGAAAAGCACGTGGTTATGGTGGCACGGCGGCCTTTACATGCTGCATAAAGAGAGAAAGCCATGGGACAGGAGCGGGATTTTTGGTGAGTTCCATTAGCCGAACGGCATGGAAACCCCACCCAGATCGGGATTTGAACGGGAATCACCAGCGCTAAGAGGAGAATGTGGAGAATGTGCTTAGCCACTGTGCTGACCTACATTTGTTGAATTCATTAATTTATTATTCATTCATTTCTTATCTTCTGATTATTCCTTTATAAGGGCCTGGGTGGGGTTCCCCATGCCCATCCAGGGGAGAACATCTCGGGCTCTGGGAAGATACACCCAGGACAGGGTGCCAATCCATCGCTGGGCACACACTCACTCACACAGCCACAAAAACAAACTATACAGGGCAATTTAGAGCATTTAATTTACCTGGAATCCATGTTTTTGGACTGTGTGAGGAAACCGGAGAACCCAGAGGAAATCTACGTGGACACGGGGAGGACATGGAAACTCTACCCAGATCGGGATTCAAACCGGGAATCCCCAGCGCTGAGAGGAGAAGGTGTTTTGTTTGATCCTATAAACAAAATATGAGTTTCTTCTTCATGTACAATAATATATAAGAACAGTTTGATTAATGAATATTTATGAATAAAATTGTGAATATTACTTACAGGGTATAAGATACGGCGTGGCGATGTATTTCTGTCCCCAATGTTATATTCTGCGCTGAATCCATTCATGCTAAGAGCTCAGCCATTACCCTGCGAGCACCATGTGTCCTTTAAGTGCAGAGATGTGTGCTTGTTTAAAAACTGTCATTAATAGGACACTGCTCCCCAACCCTTCCACCCCGGGCACCCGGCAACCATTATATTCTCATCCTCAAAATGGCAGTGTTAATGATTAAAAAACGGAGGGCAGGGAAAAGAGAACATTACCCCCGGGGTCTCAGCTCTGCTGCTACTCTCAAAGCACCACTGATGGCCAGTGTGAGCATTTACAGTGTGTCTGCTTTAAATCCATTACTTAGAAATGTTCGTGATATGATCGAGAATGGTTTCCTACATAAGACTAGAAAAAAAATTAAAATTCTGGCCAGAGTTGGATGGTATTAATGTTGAAGAGAAACACTGTGGATAGACGACGTCTTTACACCTCAGAGTAACGACTGATTGCAATGAAATTCTCATAATCCATACATTCATTATCTTTTCGACTAGGGTTCGCCATCCATGCCCATCCATGGGAGAATGTTTCGGGCAATGGCAGATACACCCAGGACAGGGCGCCAATCTACAGTCATTGCCAAAAGTTTTGAGAATGATGCAAATATTAATTTTTACAAAGTCTACTGCTTCAGTTTTTATAATGGCAATTTGCA
>JAOUQT010316701.1:3925-14505 GCA_025769995.1 Xyliphius kryptos | reverse complement strand
CCTTTGGATTTTATAAGTGGTTGAACACCCTTTGGCAGCAGTAGCATCAACCAAACTGTAGTTTCAGACCTGCACAACGGTCAGGAGAAATTGAAGTACATTTGCATTAAAGTGCATTTTCTTACATAAATGTATTCGATACATTTTTTTTTTCTTAGCAAAGCTGCTTTTTTATTATAAATAATTCCAATTTTCATTTCAAACTTTATAGGCTTTTTTGGACATTAAACTATATGACTGTACTGTAAACGTCCATGTCTTTTAAAATGGCCTGCTTAAACACAATATGGTTTTTCAAGTGTGTCATTTGTCAACTAAAATGTCATTTTTATGACCAAACCTATTCTACAGATGTGCTAGTAGCTTGTATATGCAAACTTCTCATAAATGTATTTCAGACTGTTGTTTTTCCACAGGTGATGCTGGCTCATTGAAACAAAGCATTATGTTTGGTGTGAGCAAACAGCCACAGGAATTGCTATCTCTCGGTTCTCATCGATACTAGATAGATATTAAGTCACTCCGAGAGCTGTTAAAAACTTTCCCCAAACTTTTCACTGGCTTCTCTGTAATCAGTAGAATGAAGATGCCTACAACGTTAAACCGGAATTTGTTCTGATGGAAGCAGGAATTAACTTGAGTGAACAGCATATGATTAAAACAAGTTGTAAGTATGTGAGCGTGTGTATAGGGCAAACAGAAGTGGTCCCAGCAGTGACACCAAAGTTAGGTTTTAACCAGTCATAACATTTGTTATTTACAAAGGTGAACGGATGGCAGTATCTGTCAGGACTTAAACCAGTAAGAAGCAGAAATGATAATGCCCATCAGGGTTTTTTTTTTTCTATTCATATTTATACACATGGCATCATGGTGGCTTAGTGGTTAGCATGTTCGCCTCTCAGCACTGGGGATTCCCAGTTCGTATCCCAATTTAGGTGGAGTTTATGTTCTCCCCATGTCTGTTTGGGTTTCCTCTGGGTTCTCCAGTTTCCTTCCACAGTCCAAAAACATGGATTCAAGGTAAATTGAATGCTCTAAATTGCCCTCTATAGTGTGCATTTGTGTGTGCGCCCAGTGATAGATTGGCACCCTGTTCTGAGTTAATCTGCCAAGCACCCGAAATGTTCCCCCCGAATGGGCATTGGGAACCCACCACATCTCTAGTAGAGGATTGAGCAGAAGATGATGAATGAATAATAGACATTATCTATAATGTCAAAAGTTGCACTAAACTCTAATAAGACAAGGAAAAGGTTTTTTTTTAACTACTTTTAGTAATTTTGTCTCATAGTACTATGAAACCTGAAGCCTGACTGTTAAACTTCATGAATATTATTATATTAAGGCTGACTGTTCACCTGCTCGAATGCATCTTAATTTTTTTTCCCCCTAAGATACAGGGTTTAAGGTATTTGCACTAAATGAGTGTCTGTATTGTATTAATTTTTGATTATTATTAATGTTATAAGATTGAAGTCGAGTTCATTTTTTTTATTGTTATTGAAATTTATAAAATAATTGCTCCTAATAAGTATGCTTTTTGATATATCGTGGTTTAATAAATTAGTTATTACTATTGCTAAATCATATTTTAATAAATGATGATCTAAGATTACCTCACATCTGGCAACAGTGATGGCCTCCAAAGGTTTTTTTTTTTTTTTTTTTTTAATGATTTAACAATTTTTTTTTAATTTTAATTCCGAAACAATACACAACCAGGATATTCAACATGTATACAGCAAGCATATTACAATAGCTAAAGCACACTATACACCTACAATTCTGTCAACTTTTATCTCAACCCTTCCCTTTCCCTTGAGGGAGGTCTGGTTATATGCAATTGCACTTCCAAAATTTAGTTTGGACCTAATTTTTTTTTTCAAAAGAAAATGCGTATATGTGTCTACATAATAATGGTTTTTTATATTTATCATAATGAAAAACCTGTAATGACACTTTTAACCATATCCCTAAATCAAATCTTACAACCTTATGTGGTGTAATTTTGTTCCAGAATTTACTAAACCATTTTTTAAAACTAGAATTAGTTCCTTTTGTTTAAATAAGTATTTGCCCCATTTTTCCCCCATACTCTCTATTCTTCCAGATAAGACAACTTTTCAAAAGCTGCCGCTTTTGCCACATCATCTTCCCACTTCTTGATTGGTGGAACACCCTCACATTTCCATCTTCTGAGCAAAATCTGTCTGTTACCCATATTTTTAATCATCATAGAATAAAACATTAAAGTTTCATGACCTTTTCCATAGCATGTTAAAATATTATTTAAAAAGTCCCCAGCTTGAGGAGCTACTTGAGTTTTTTTTTTTTTTTTTTTTTTTTTATTTATTTTTTTTATTGCCATCTATGTTCTGGAAGTTTATCCTCTCTTCTATTGCATTGTTCATATTTTCATTATTACTTTTTACAAAAGACTATTTCAGTTTTACACAAAGTGAACATTTGCAAATATCTTAATCACGGCTGAAATTCTTTGTATTGAATAAATGTGCCATGTTTCAAACCAAGTTTTATAGAACTGTCTCTTTTTTCTTTTCTTTTCCAAATTCTAAAAGGTTATTAACTGTTTTGCAGTCAACTTCTGAAAAAGATTTCAAATTGTTAAAGCTGATATGCCAAGGATTCAGGGTATTGTTTATATTGTGTACTATTTTTTTTTTTTATACCGTGGGTGCCAATAATATTGTCCACATTTCTGTATTGTCTCAACATTAAAAAACAGCCTTTCTAAGATTAACTTTAAATGTAAGAGATTGCAAAAAAATATTGCCCTGTAGTTAAATTAAAACTTTGTTGGCTACACAGTTTTTTGATTTTTTTTTTTATTGTATTTATTTTAAATCTATAGTCAGAATGCAGACACGTTATGATTGTTGCATGTGTGAATGCTGTTGTAATTATTTAATTTTTCATTTGTCATCTAAACAGTAATACAGATGCAGCAAACCTCATTTCCCCCTGCCCATTCCAGGCCAGGCACCAACAGGCCTGTGTCACATTCTTTTCCTACCTATGTAGGAAAACAAAAGTCCATGGCCATTTGGAGTGGATCTGGCGGAGATTAAATTGTTGGGTACAATCTATGATAATTACAGATCTCCCTTTTGGTCCTGGGTGCCAGGTGGCCAATTGTTGTGGTTTTCTAAATTTGGGAACACACCTGTCCATTCCTCAGGGGCAACTCCAGTTACCATAATTGCACCTGCTAAATTATGCAAGCCAATTATTGCTTTGGGTTGTAATTATAACTAGATAGAGCACGTCAAATGCCATCTAAGAGTTTTGTTCATCAGATTCTGTATTTTTACAGGACGTGAAAGTTCTAAGTCTTTGCCAAATCACATTTTTGAATCCATTCATCCATCTATTATCTTTCACTTAATGCTTTACTAGGGTTGCAGTGAGGTTCCCAATGCCCATCTAGGGGAGAATGTCTCAGGCGCAGGGCAGATACAACCAAGACAGGGTGCCAATCAATTACTGTACAAACACCCACTCCCACACTATATACAGCAAATTTAGAGCAGTCAATTTACCTCGAAAATATGTTTTTAGACTGTGGAAGGAAACACACACCAACTAGTCAACCCACTTTTTTTAATACAATTTTGAATAAAAGTGAGCTACACCTAACGATTCAAGCAGTCCAGCAATGCTAGGCATCACATTTATGCTCGTTGATTTTTCTAAAGTCCACAGAAAGGTAGACTAACTTGTCTGCCTTGGGAACAAAAGCTACCTGGCTGCATTCACAGTGGCACTCCTCGATTGCTCCCAAATAAAGGTTTGGGTTTTTTGTGTACCACCAGACCTTCAGGCGGTGTTTAAAGAGGTTGCTATGACTTGGCAGAGTTGGGAGGGGCAGCAAGACATTTTTACGTAAGGAGACTGAGGTACACAACACTCCAATTACCAGAAGCAGTGTCGTATACTAAGTTGTAGCAAGTAATGTGGAAATCACATTACATGGTCCTCTAAGACTAAAGCAAATTAATTTAAGAGGCGTTTGTTTGAGTGCGTTCTACATTCAAGTTATTATACAAAAATGTTCTATAAAGGGGCAATTTAAATCAGTATAACTGATATATTTAGCCTAAAAAATATTTTATTGCACACAAAAATGAATGCACTACACCAAGCATCAATCTTTGACCAACTATCACTTTTAAATGTATGATACAATGTCTCATCTCTTGTCTGATCCATCAGAGAAAAACCCTAAAGGGAATTCCCAAAGGGGAGGAATCTCTTCCCCCGAGTCTTTGTGACAAAGAACTAATGCAGATGAACTGAAAACCGCCTTTCCATTTTGTGTAGCACATGTCTTGCCAAGTGTTGCAGCAGGGCCCAAAATATATCTGAACCAAGTGATCCTCAGTCAGTGTTAAAACCTCTAGTACACCTGGTAGTGGCAATGAGAGGCACATGGATTTTTGTACCAAGAGATTAAACACAGCCCATAATGGATTCCTTTGTGAGCAACTGATTGAACTTACCATGCTGGTAAGTAAAAACAAACGGTCGGTCAAAATGAATGCACTTGGATGGATCCACCTTCATGTGGAATCACCTATGAGAGAACTGAGTTCTCCAGCATGTGCCACTAGCTGGGGTTACCTGATTGGCAAATGTGTTCCCACTTCATCCCCTCTTTGTTAGGATTGAGACTGGTCTTGAGGTCACTGTGGAAGTCATCTGGGGCAGTCAACTGGTTGGACCAGATCTGCTGGTCTTTTGCCTGCACGTCCCATCATGCATCTTGTTTACTAGGGTATACACGAAACAAAGTAGAGGAGAGTCATTGCATACTTGTAAGCTTTAATTCTGGGTTTAGTCACCAGTGTAACAATTTGTTTGTAATAAAGAACAGGTAGGCTTTAAAATAAAAAAGGCTTTAATTGCCACAAAACCAAATAAAATGCTCAAATTCGTGACAATGACATGGAAGAGTGCAAAAGGGCAGCAGGTGATTCCACTCACCTGATTCTGATTCCTCCCTTTAAAATCACACACTTGTGCCATATATCAATTTATTGGAGCAGTAAAAATTGAGATCCATGTTGAAGAAAAGGTCAACATAGCACAAGCATCAAAATGTATTAAATATAAAAAAAAAAAAAGGAAATTATATTGATGTGGGGTATACATTTTGTGGGGAGGGGGTGTCTCAATGTGGTGTTTCAGGAGGTAGCTATGACTAGTCAGAGTGGGGGGGGGGCAGCTTTTTACATAGTTTAAGGTTTAAGAAGACGGAAGCACACAGTCAAAATAGCACAAAAGTCTAAAAATTACCATAATGACGTGGGGTATATAATTTTATACAAATATCTTGGCTATTTATTCACAAGTATTTCCAACAAGAATTCATTAATAACACCCAAAAATCTAGGTTTTTAGAAACTTTGTGTCGTATACATTAGGGATCCTAAACATAAGGTTGGATAATATATTGGAATACGATATGATTTTTAAAACAAAGCAAAAATATATATTTTTTTAAGATATTAGTGCTTCCAATACATGATACATGTCTGTTGTAAAAGTCTTATGTGTTCAAATGTCAGTTATCAGACATGCCAAAATTATTACAGTATTTTGAGACATGAAAACACTAAGTCATTTTAATATTTTATTTTACACTTTTTTTATATTGGCCTTAAAGGAAGACAAGTAAGAATAAGCTTTAACTTAAGATAATTATCTTTTTTTTTTTTCCGTGTGCCTTGTTAGCTTCATGCATACCTCTAAACTAAGCACACTTTACAGTGCAATTTATGGGCCAAGACCTTTTTTTTGTAACACCCTTTTCCTCCCCTCTCAGTAAAATGTCTGCTCACTGATTTAAAAGCCCTGCTTGGACATGTGATCTTTGGCACATTAATCTTCAATTGCCTTGCCTTCCCTGTGATGTTTTTGTGAGTTTCTTATTTTTCTCATCAGCAACTCTTTGTTTGTATTATATAAATGTTAACTAAATGCAGCTTGTACTAATCTGTATAACAAGATTAATGTGTATTCTTAAATCACAAATAATAGCACAAAAAAAAAATACTGAGATTTTTTACTTCTGCTTTCTGAACTTTTTGTTTTAGTTGGTGACATTCCTGTGAACTTGTCTTCTATAAAAATAGTTGTGCTTGTTCACTAATAAATTTAAATCCAAAGGAAACTTGTGGTGGGCAGTAAGGCCTGGCTCTTAGTCAAATTTTAGATTATTAAATGGTATGGAGTTGAAGTTCTCGACAACAGTCATTTATTTTAATGCTGAACCAAGAATGAACCTCCCCCAAACGTTTGCTAAAATATTTCAAGTATTTGCTGGAATGTTATTCTACACTTAAGCATAAGAGAAACAAAATAGTCTTCAATCCATGTTACATTTTCTACTGCATTTTTTGAAGGTTTTTCAAATAATAAATATTAATATATATATTAATTATATACCTATACATTTTTACTTTTGATTTTGGAATTGTGAATGTTTTAAAACGAAAAATGAAAACTACAAATTGTATCACATTAAGTCTTCACTACATTCCGTTATGATTGAATTCTGTATTAAAAATTTTTAGACCCTACTTACTTCATGTTCTGTCAAATAAATAAATAAATTAATAAATACATCTGACAGCTGTGCTTTGGAACATATTTTAGCAAAACCAAAGCCACAACCCAAAGTTGAACATTCCAGGCACAAGAAGTTTAGTGTTTTGTTGCCATTATTATGAATTTAGTTTATGCTTGTATGCAGAAAATCACTTTACCCAGTATAACTACTAAAAGTGCACTTGAGATCACAAGATCACTTAAGATTACCCTCTTTGTGGTTTGGGAGTTTTATTTTTACAACTGTTTCTACCAAAATAATAATCAATCTTAATATGTGATACTGATATAGAAAAAAAAAATGAGCCACTTTGTTGATTGTTGTTTATTGATCAAACTATTATTTGTAATGTGAATATGAAGTTGTTTTTATATTTTTAAATCAAGTTTCTAGCAATTATCAAGGAAATTGGCTGTGGGGGTAGATAAATGCAACTAGCTCAGTTAGACAGTCACTAAACTCAGAATTCATCTAAAGAATTCATCCATTTAAACTAAGAACATATCACTACAGTTAAACTGTATATTGTTATAAGGGTGTTGTAGATCTGTTCACAAACATTTAACCTCTACTGAAAATACCAGAAGTCTTCCAAATATTGTTGCAAATTATATACATTATCATGGAAATCAGTTTTTTTAATGAGAAAAAGAAAGAAGAGAGAAGAAGGACAAGATCGCAAATACATTGCATCCAAAATTACAGTATGTTTTACAGTATATGGTATATTTTAGTCTGGATCGAGTAAACGCTGTCAAACTGTAAAGCAGTAGGGGTTTTTTGTACACAGTACAAAAAATATGATCATCCTATTTGCTGCATAGTTTGCAACAGTACATTTCATATTGTTCATGGTGAGTTAATTGACAATAAAATATGACATGGTTGCAATAATTAAGTCGTACAATTTATTAAGTACATTATTTAAACAACCAGGTTTTCTTAGGACCTGTTGCATGTTAATTCATTTGATTAAATATTATATTTTATCATATATCATATTTAACTATAGAAACTTGATAAGGATTGTCACTTCCAGTCAAATAGTGAAAGGAATATATAGGAATTACAAATAGTTACCCATAAAATGTAGACTGTTTCTTAACATTTGATATAAATCTGCAGACTACACAATTTAGTCTGCACAATACAGTGCTGCAGATATGACTCATCAGAAAGTATTTCATTTCCACTCCTCATGATGTCTCAAGACAGTGTCTGTTTTTGTCTGTTTTCCATAAATAACTGGTTCATTCTAAAAGTATGACTTGCACTGTGATTTAATAAAGATGGTGTTCAACATAGAGAGTACAAGATTTCTACTAAAGTAAAGATTGTCTTACTCCACTTCATATAACTGCTTTCTTCATATAATAGTCAGTGGGATAAAGATAGTACCCCCTTTTTTAATTCTATAGTTTTACATATAAGGACCTTCTGTCATTTACATTAAGATATTACAATTAGGTGAATACAATTTCTGATTAATAAAAATATTAGATATTAAAATGTATTATTATTACTATATATAATAGTAAGTTTCATGAATGAATAGCATGTAGAACCATCTTTAGCAGCAATAACTTAAGAGAATAGCTTTTTTGTTGTAACCCCTATTATTTAATATTTCTTCATTTTTTTGAGGTTCGTGTGCATTTTTTAAAGCATAGCTTTACTGCAGCATTTTAACTGGGTTGAAGTCTGGAATATGTCTGTTTTACATTTAATGATGCTACTGGGATTATTGTCACGTTACAAATGACCCAGTTTTTGCCATGTCTTAGATTGTAGAATACATTAGTGTACTGTTGAGTGCATGGTTGAGTTAATGTCTGCATGTTAATAATTTAGGTACTTGAGATAGTCCACACAATTAGATCCATCACAACCATTTAATATATTAAACTAAATTACTACAATGTCACCTAGATTTTTGAATGCTTCTCAAGTATTGGTCGTGATGGTGACTAGCGCAGTAGCATATTGGTTAGCACATCTGCCTCTCGGCGCTAGGCATCTAGGTTTGAATTCTGAGTGTCCATTTTTCTCCAGGTTTTCTTGGTTTCCACGGTCCACAAATTCAAGGTAAATTTGTCAGCTCTAAATTGCAGTGTGTGTAGTGTGTATGTCTGTTACTACTCATAATTGTAGTACTACTAAGATAACTACTATTTTATTCTGAAATCAGATTACTCCAACAATTACCAATTCATGACTTTTAATAACATGGTCTGTTGTTATTTTACATATTTTCTCATTTATACTTGTACATCTGGACTTAATTAATGCATAGGCACATAGAGCACATAATGCATGTGAGTGACCTATGTGCATTCTGGCATCTTACATTACTACACAGTGAATGGCCTTTGTGTGATCATGACTGTTCATTAAAATGTAACAAAAATAAGTGTATATTTTAAATAAAATTACATGATTAAGTGACCGATAAATAGTGCAAATAACAATTTACAAACATAAATGGGTTCATCAGATGACAAATTTATATAGTAACAAATTTATGCCCACTCATTTACCGAAGGGATGTCTTGAATTTTTAAAAACTGTCATAAAAAAACTTTGCTCAATCTAACACTGAGAGAACATACAAAATCAACACAAATTTCTCTGTCTTCTCACCCAGTCTGTGTGACTGTTGTAGTCTGAAATGTGTTTTTGGATTTCTTTCCATAAAAAATAAAACGACAGTAATAAACTATAAAATTTAAACTAGATACAGTGCCTTGCAAAAGTATTCGGCTCCCTTGAACTTTTTAACATTTTGCCACATTTCGGGCTTTAAATATAAAGACAATAAATGGGACACAATCGTAAAGTCGAACGAAATATATTGGATATTTTAAACTTTTTGTTTAAATAAAAAACTGAAAAGTGGGGCTTGCAATATTATTTAGCCCCCTTGCGTTAATACTTTGTCGCGCCACCTTTTGCTGTGCTTACAGCTGCAAGTCGCTGGGGTTATGTCTCTGTCAGTTTTGCACATCGATTGACTGAAATTTTTGTTTATTCTTCCTTGCAAAACAGCTCGAGCTCAGTGAACAGCAGTTTTCAGCTCTTTCCACAGATTCTCGATTGAATTCAGGTCTGGACTTTGACTTGGCCATTCTAACACCTCGATAACTTAATTTGTGAACCATTCCATTGTAGATTTTTCTTTATGTTTTGGATCATTGTCTTGTTGGACGATAAATCTCCGTCCCAGTCTCAGGTCTTTTGCAGACTCTTTTGCAACAGGTTTTCTTCCATAATGGTCCTATGGTTGGCTCCATCCATCCATAATGATGCCACCACCATGCTTGACAGTGGGGATGGTGTGTGGTTTTATGCATAACATAACTTTTTGCGTTGTGGCCAAAAAAGTTATATTTTGGTTTTATCTGACCAGAGCACCTTCCACGTTTGGTGTGTCTCCTAGGTGGCTTGAAAAACTTTATGGAAGAATGGCAAGAAGAAAGCCATTTCTCAGATATCGATAAAAAGTCTTGCTTAAAGGCCAGATTTCTGCAGTGTACGACTGATTGTTCTCCTATGGACAGAGTCTTCCACCCCAGCTGTTGATCTCTGTTCATCCAAATTGATTATGTGCCTCTTGGTTGCATCTCTGGTCAGTCTTCTCCTTGTTTAAATTGAAAGTTAAGCAGGACGGCCCGGGTTTTGGTAGATTTGCAGTGGTCTGCCACGCCTTCCACTTCAATATGATTGCTTGCACAGTGCTCCTTAAGATGTTTAAAGCTTGGGAAATTGTTTGTATCCAAATCCACCTTTAAACTTCTCCACAACAGTATCTCGGATCTGCCTGGTGTGTTCCTTGGTCTTCATGATGCTCCCTGGCTTTAAACAGAACTCTGAGACTATCACAGAGCAGGTGCATTTATACGGAGACTTGATTAAACACAGGTGGATTCTATTTATCATCAAAAGTCAT
>JAOUQT010316686.1:3232-14506 GCA_025769995.1 Xyliphius kryptos | reverse complement strand
TTTTACTTTTAACAACGCTTTATTTCAACAAAGGTTAAATTTCAAAGGGTATCAAGAAGAGACCTTTTAAGAAATATTGAATAATTAAACAATCAGAGAGAGAGACAGATAGAGAAAGAATAAGACATATTCATGTTTCCAAAGTATATTTATTTATTATATTTACTTATAAAAATAAAATAAAAATAAGATAAAAATAGCTAAAATAAATAAATAAATACAATAGTAATCGTTCATATTAAAAGATTTAAGATTCAGCCTGGGCCTTTAAAAATGTTAAAAGCGAGAGGGGGCGTTATTGGGTTGGGTGATTTATAATTAAAACCAAAGTCAAACCTGGTTCATGGACTGTAAAAAAAAACCTCCAAAAACTCCCCCAGAGTTCGACCCGCAGCCGCAAGGTGGAACTCGGTGTTCAGTGTTCAGATGTGGCGGCTGTCGGAGTGGAATACACATCATCTCCGCCTCTCAGTGCGCACTTCTCCGTCCTGTAGCGCTTTTTGCGCTCGTTCGCAGACTGACGCTTCCAGAAGCCCTTCTTTAGCACTGGTTTACCAAACGGGACTTTTTCCAGCTTCTGGAACCAAAACGATGGGTTCGTCTAAGTTTGTCGAAATCAACGTTTTTTCGTATAACACAATTAGAAATGGATTTTACGCAGTCTGACCACTTCTCCTGTATGATGCACCTCATGCAAACCAACCTTCTACTGGTTTGCGCTCTCATCGGGCCAGTTAACTTCTATCACCTGTGGCTGTGAGTTTTAACTTTTAATTATCTTTACACTACGCATCAGTCCGCAATCAAATCGGTGTAATTATCAGTTTTTATATGAAATGTAATAGTTTATTACATTACTGAAGATAATAAATAAAAGCATACACACTGATACACACACACACACACACACACACACACACACACACACTGACAAGCTAACACCTACACACATACATACACTGGCACACACTAACACACACACACACTGATACACACTAACATACAAATACATACACAGATACACACTAACACACAAACACACATATACACACCCTGACATACACTAACACATACACACAAATGACAAATTGACACACACCATCAAACAGACAAACAAACTGATGCACACAAACCTACAGACACACACACTCTTACACACACACTAACACTCCATAACCTGACCATAACTACAATCATACAACATGATTTCACTTTAAAACTGAATGATTTACATTATGAGAACCAACTTGCACCAGGGCACCACATGTAACTGGTCTTGGTTCCCACAATGTTTTATAAATGTTAGAAGTACACACACACACACACACACACACAGGCTTATGTACATCAAACAATTATAAGTGGTGAAGCAATCACTGAGATACATTACTAAAGTAATAAGTCGCGGGGGGCTTCCCCATGCCCATCCAGGAGAAAACGTCTCAGGCGCAGGGCAGATACACCCAGGACAGGGTGCCAACCTATCGCTGTACTTAAGTAATAAGTGATTATTTTAATTACTAATAGTAAAAAAACTACTACATGAAACATCCATATATTTTTTAAGTATTACCAGTAAAATGTGGTTAAATATTTTCAAAATATTCTGGTTTTATCAGTTGGCATGATTTGCACTTTCTGGTCACTTTGTTAGGTATAGCTTTTGGTAAAATTCTTTCCACAGACATTGCCCATAGACCAGGTACTGTATCATTCTCCACTTAAAGTCTGCGAACTTTATTAATCCCGTTTGCATTGATCTAAAATAATCAAGATATTTAAAAAGCAGATATTATTTGGGTGGATGGTCGTCATCAGCACTGCAGTGTCACTGCTTTCCTGATGATGTATTAGTGTGTGTTCCACTGATCAGAGTAGACACAGCAGTGCTTTTAAACCTGATACAACTAAAAATGTCAAGCCACCAGCATCCAGTAAGTACCAGCCTGTGAGCAATGTGATGAAGAATTGAAAGATGCCTAAGACAAACTGTACACAATATGAAGCAATAACTCAAAAACACATATACCAAAACTACTTAAATGTCACTACAGTGCTGAGAATCTATCAAAAGCCAAAGAATACATACTCTGTAATCTTCATTTTGGGGGTCCAAGCAAAGGGCATTAACAAAGTATACAGAGAAACAAATGGACTACAGGCTGTAATTGTAAAACAACAAATATGGTATATAATAATGAAAGTAATTGGCCAGGAGATCAGAAATACTAAAGCATCATTAATTAAGTAACATCTCACTGCAGCTGCAACTGCTGGGGAAACCAGATCACAACAAAATATTTGTTTAGTTCAGGAGGAACAATGCAGATTTCGTCCTGGTTGTGAAACACTAGACCAGCTCTTTACTCTCTCCAAGATCCTTGAGGGTTCATAGGAGTTTGCCCAACCAGTCTACATGTGCTTTGAGAATTTTGGAGAAGGCATTTGACTTTGTTCCTGGAGGTATTTTGTGGAGGGTGCTTCGTGAGTATGGGGTACATGGTTTCTTACTATGGGCCATTCAGTGCCTGTAGAAGCGGATTAGGAGACATTGCTTGGTTCGCAGACTTGTTTCCAGTGAGAGTTGGCCTCCGTGAGGGCTGTCCTTTGTCACCAATTCTGTTTATAGTATATATGGACAGTTTGTTGACCTCATGATCACCTCACTGCTGTTTGCAGATGATGTGGTCCTGTTAGCATCTTCAAACTGTGAACTTCTGCTCTTGTTGGATCGGTTTGCAGCCAAGTGTGAAGCGGCCGGGATGAGAATAAGCACCTTCAAATCTGAGGCCATGGTTCTCAGTCAGAAAATGGTGGAATATCTTGTCGGGGTCTTGTTCACGAGTGAGGGTAAGATGGAGTGGGAGATTGACAGGCGGATCGGCACAAGGTCAGCAGTGATGCGCACTCTGTACTGGTCTTTTGTGATAAAGAAGGAGCTAAGCCACAAGACAAGGCTCTTAATTTACCAGTCGGTCTACGTTCCTACCCTCACCTATGGTCATGAGCTTTGGGTAATGATAGAAAGAATGAGATTAATATAAATGTGAAGTGTGATGTGGTCATAGGCATGAGTTATTTTGAATACTATCACGGCTAGACAAGCAGCTCGGTCAATCAGGTTTAAGGACTGGAACTACCTGTTTTATAATTGACAATAATATACCACTTTCCATTTGTGTCAAAATGATATATATATATGTATATGATATACATTATATACATGCCAATACCAGTTATTTTCTTGATGTTTTTTATAAACTGGGATCAGTAATATGGCCACTGGATGTCAGTATTTGATTGTTAGAGAAACCTGAAACCTGTTACTCAGCGATCAACTTTTACTTCAAAAACCGTACTAGATAACGTTTCGGAAGACCAGTTTATTTGCACTTTTGCTTTCTATAAACACATTAACAACATCTCTTTTCCATTATTTTTTCACAATAATGCATGCCCACCTTGGGGAACCCACCCCCCTTCCACGACCCTCATAAAGGAATAAGCGGAAGATAATGAATGACTGAATGCATGCCTACCTGTGCTTTATTGTTTTATTGTACAGAACATAACATCATTTCCTTCTTCCTTTGGGTTGGAAAATCGTTAGATTTAACATTGCTGTTGCAGATGTAATACAGTTTTAAACCAAATTCCCTTTTTGACACAACCATCCCATATACATGACTTGAAACTGGCGCAATGACTACAACAATTTATTCTTAATTTACCTTTCAACTTTTCATAAATTATAGAAGGAAGACAGATAACTGTAAGGAAAGCCAGACAGGCATGGGGGCATGCAGACTGCACATGAAAAGTACCTACATCCACCCCTCCCAGAAAATTCCCCTGATGCGTGCTAAAGAAATATTTAATATGAAGCTTTGATACACACATGTTGTGCCTTTCTTTTAACGAGTTTGTCATTGTTAATCAATTCAATAATTATTAGGCTGGTTAATAACTGCATCTCAAAACGTGTGTTTGCACGTGGTTGAACTAGTCATCATAAGAAACACAGTTCAAAACTTTATTAAAGGTGTTTAGTCCAGTGTATTTGATGATGCTGTGAAAATAGTTTTCTTCTGTTTCATCCTACTTTCAGTGTAATGGGAAATCCTCTTATAATGGATCCTAACGGCATCTGCAGAAAGAATAAGCCTGCAGGTGGAACACATGCTGAACTGTGTCAAACCCAGCCAGAAATCATCCGAGAGGTGGCCAAGGGTGCTCGATTGGCCATTCGGGAATGCCAACACCAGTTCCGCTACCAGCGCTGGAACTGCACAAGCCACAGCAAGAGTCTTGGAAAGATCTTACAACAAGGTAATATTAAATTAGAAGGAGACTAATGAGTTACAAAAAATGGCACAGGCACAAGCATGATAAAACAAAACTGTAAGAGATGCAATTTTTCAAATAACAGATGTGGAAGATTTTTTTAAAGGTTGTTTATTAAAAATAATGTTTGGTATCAGACTGGACTGTTTTGGAATTTTTGAGATTTTACTATATAACCAAATATAACCAAAACATGATGTTCCCACCACAATGCTTTTGTGGTTTATTATCCAGATGCTATTGCTTTATCCAAAAAATAAACAGTTTTATTGTTATCTTTTAACGATAGATTTAATAATGTAGAACGTCCATATATAAGTCATAAATGTGGTAAATGTGGACATGTCAGACCCAACAATATGATAGAAAACCACAAAAGACAAATAATACTTTAAATGGGTTAGCGTCTTACTGCACACCACCCGCTTTTCCTTTTAGCACAACCTTGAAAACTTTACTGCCAACGGACAACAGGGGGAGCCCTACAGAAAATAAGATGCAAAAACACAGCAAGAAAAAACACATGGAAACAATTGCCATGGGTTGGAAATACTTGTGAGAAGGGCATATAATATATGCAATGCTATGTCACATCTCTGACACTCAGACACTTTAAACTCTTAAACACGCTGGACAGGGAACAGTAATTGACTTCAGATGCAGCCAGAGGAACAAATCGAATATTGTGGTAAAATGCAGCGCTGCGTTATCACAATCTGAATGGCAAAAGATAAAAACATCTGCCTTTACATGTGTTTGCTAATATACACAAATAAAAATTAAAATCTTAGAGGAGTTATTGTTTGAGGCCCTCATAAGATGTCGTTCTGACAATTTCAAATCACATTTATTAAAAAATATAGCTGTCTGTTGTCTGAAAATTAAGTAAAAGAATCCCAGCTCAGAAATATAATCCATTTTAATTTCCAGAATGTGGGTCTGGTTGGATTGCATCCCTAAGCACCTTCTGATGTCGTGAGATGTTTGGCTGCAGAGGACCAGCTCTGTGCTTAGTCAACGATTAGTCACAGTTTAGTCAGTTCTGTTTGTCTTTTAGCCACATGCTAAGACTTAATCCTTCCCTTGGGTCTAATTCTGCTTTTGGGACTTCGTCATCAATATCCTTTTGCCTTTCCCTTCGAAAAATATTCTTGTCACCATCTCAAGGGCTGTTCTACTTCTTTTCAGGCTCACGTGGCTTTAGCTGAACAACCATTTAGAGGACATAGAAGTGGATTTTAGGTGATTGGGAACACTCAAAATGCAATTTTCTTTTCAAAACACAGGAAAAGGGATCTTGAATTTTATCGATGCACATGTAGTGTGCTCAGTTTTGCTGTGGTAAGAGTAGTTTATAGTTGGTTGCAAGATAACTATCTTTGATTGCAATGTTTGCATTTGCTACAGGCTAATTAATTAGTTGAAATTACTATTAAAAGTAAATTAACACTATCTATATCATTTACTGTCAGCTGGGTCATAACAGTATCTGGCTAATTAACATTATGCTAACTGTTCATTGCTAAGTGGCTACAAAAATATGTTAGCTCAGGTCAGTAAGGTCATTTTTGTTGTTGGCACTTTATCAAAAATACCTATGATATCATGTCATGTATGAACGTGTTGATTTGTGGGTAAATTACTGAACATACAGACAATATTTTTTGCCGTTATATATTAGAATCCGTCCTGTACAGCTGTCTTTTCTGAGCACGTAGAAGGCTAACTTAAATAAACACTTTATGTGTCTTGTAAAATAAAAAGAAAAACAATATTACTTTTGAAATGTAATACATGACACATAAAGCTCTTTCCGTTCGAGCATAAGAATCTTTTTTAGTTGAGAGTATGTATTTTTAAAAGTACATAGTTTCACTGCTGTTGAGGCTTCTTATTTGGCAGGATATTTGTTCCACATAAGAGACTATGAATACACCGCCTGCATGGCACAGCTGTCTGACATGTTTGCGTTCATGACAGTTTATTTAAAACGAAGTTAGCAAATATCACTTTAAATGATGCTATTGACTTTTACTGACTAAGAACTATTTTAAATGCAAGTACATACTTATCTACTCTGTACACTCCAGTAAACTCCTCCACGTTTGGTTAACTACCTGACATTTTTTCACCAAAAAACACTTATTAAAGCAATATAAGAAATGACTGTGCTTCACAACAATGGCTTTAGAATTATTTTAATGGTAGCGTATTGCACCAGTAGCAGCTAATCTTACAATATAACTTAATCTATCATCGGCACGGTGGTGTAGTGGTTAGACATTAACTTCTTAGCGTTGGGGGTTTGGTTCGAATCCTAATCTGGGTGGAGTTTTCATGTTCTCCCCATGACTGAATGGGTTTTCTCAGTTTTCTTAAACAGTCCACAAACTTGGATTGAAGGTAAATTGTTTGATTTAAATTGCCCCTATATTGGGTTTGTGTGTATATGTGTGTGTTTGTGTGTGTGTGTGTGTGTGTGTGTGTGTGTGTGTGTGTCTGTGTGTGTCCAGCAAAAGTTCTGCGCCTTATCCTGGGTGTGATATTCTGTGGGGTTTTTTTTTTATGGGGGTCTCTGGTTTCTTTCCACATTTGAAAATAAGCTGACAGGTAAATTAGTGATACTAAATCCTCCTTTCCTTAAAGGATGTGCGTATCAGTGCACTTTTTAGTGCCGATCACAATCACAGGTCAATGGGAGTGTCAAGTCTTATATGCAGATTTTCTGATGCGACTCCGGGAACAAACCAAAAGATCAAAAACAAAGTTACAGATTGCAAAAGCATGGCGGCTTTTTGGTTAAAATATATGTACTCAGCAGCTTTGATTATTCAGCTGAAATGTAACAAAAATAAAGTAGACTCTAAGTAATATTATACTTATTGGTCGATAGAAAACTGGTTTAAAGTCACATAATGAGCAATATTTTTCATTTTGAGAGGATCTAAAAATTTTTTACATTTAGCCTTAATGACATGGTATTTCCTCAATTTTATAATCCCCTCTTGCCTGTAGGTTACACACAGGCAAGTGTGTATGTGATCTGTGTCCAGATTTTTAACTGAGAAAAGGCATTCTCTATGCATTAAACACCTGCATGAGCAGAGCTGCCAGAAAAATAAAATAGTAAAGGTCAGTAATTTGCCTTGTACCAAGAGGTGGAATGTTCTAAGTGTAAATCTGACACCAATAATTAGTGATTTTGAAGATCACTTTAATTTTTACAAAAGAATACACAACCCCCTGGCAAATGGAATTGCTTTCAGACAGGTCTAGACAAGTAGGATTTAAAAGGAATGCACATCCACTTAGTTTAATACAATAATGCCTCAGATATTTATGATATGCCACTGAAATTAAAGGAGAGAGGCCTGTGGAATGTGAAAAAAGTTTGTGCTTTAAAGTTTTTCTTTCTTATATTGTTCATACCCGATTTTACATCATCATTATTTATATGTAGTATGCTCCAAGATTACACCCAAATATCCGTCTTATACAGAATGACACATAATTCCAGTTGTAATAAAGCTAATAGATAGTAAGATAGTAAAATAAATAGATAAAATATTTATGCACTTTTATTGTTCTTAGTGATGAATCAACTATGATAGTCAACATATTTTGTTGTGCAAAGGCATAGGTTTGAAGATTACAAAAAAACCTGTAAAAAAATATAATTAAATGTATGCAATCATTTTTTAAATAACTTAGAATTTGGTCTAACTTTTAATGGCATGTTGGCTTGAGGATCCAGGTTCGAATTCCGATCTGGGTGGAGTTTCCATGTTCTCCCCGTGTCTGCGTGGGTTTTCTTCTGGATTCTCTGGTTTTCTCCCAAAAACATGGATTCGAGGTAAATTGAATGCTACAAATTGCCACACCCCGCGACTCTAGTAGAGGATTAAGCGGAAAATAACAAATGAATGAATAAACATGTTAACTAATTGTTGCACGGTGGCTTAGTGGTTATCACATTCGTCCACGTTGGCATTCAAACTTTTCCTGAAGACTGTATCATTACCTGTATGTGATTAATTATAAGTTTTCTTTTTTTGTAGATATTCGGGAGACCGCATTTGTAAACAGCATCACAGCTGCAGGGGTGCTGCATTCAGTAACTCAGGCTTGTAGCCAAGGCGAGTTGCTACAGTGTGGCTGCATGAACATCAAGAGCTCGTCTGGTGGCCCCGGTGATCAAAGCATGGACAGTCAAATCTTGGTACTCCAGGACCAGCGCTGGGATTGGGGAGGATGTGGGGATGATGTGGACTTTGGCAACAAGATGTCCCGACAGTTTATGGACACCAGGAGACGAAGGGGAAAGAGTGACATCAGGACACTTGTAGACCTACACAACAATGAGGCAGGAAGATTGGTACGTAAATTCATTTTACTAATTCTAGAGCTTTATTTCATACACTATATACTGTTTGAGAGATAGATATTACGATGAATGATTGGATTTAATGTTCTGCTTAACAAGTATGGTTTAATATAATAGCGCAGAAATTTTAGCTTTGCAAACTCTGTGTAATGTAGAATTTAGCTTTCCATGGTGGCACAGTAGCGTAGTGGTTAGCAAATCCGCCTTTCAGCTTTGGGGATCTAGGTTCCACAGTCGCCATAGACCATTCCATTCATTTGCAAAAAATCTGTGACCAATTAATACAAACATAAGTTTAGTTTTGACATTTTCTTCAATAAAGTGAATGATGTTTAACTCTGTGGTGAAACTTAAAGTATTTGTATTGCATAAGAAAGTATTTCTGATAAGATAAAGTTATCTATTTTGCCTACTGTACTAACACACAGCGTAATTTGTCCTCCCCATTTAAGCCCTTCGTGCTGTAAAATATGCACATATACACTGAGTGAAGTGAGCCACTTGTGCCCGGGGTGGAGGGCTGACTTGCCAAGGGAACTTTAGCCATAGTACTTGGTGGGACCGGGAATCAAACTGGGGACCATCAGAGGTTCATTTCAAGGCTGGTTCATTTCTTCCTTTCTTTAGTTTCCTCAGTTTCTGCAGGTGTACTTTAGTGTAATGTGTGTGTCACAAACAAAAACCTACCGTAAACCGGGTTATATATTTAACTCTCTACATCTTTGACACTTAGGGGCAGAACTTTCATTGTGGGCTTTATTTAGATTATATTTTTATATTTTATGCACATTTTTTTTGACATACATGCTTTTCCTGCCCATTTTTTTTTTTCATTTGTTAGTGTATGCATCTGCTAAACACGTTCACAGCAGTGTTTTTCGTTGTGACGTTCATAGCTTTGTTTACTCACTCAACACTTGGTGTTTTCAGGATAATGTTTTGGGTATAGTAGAGTTCTTAGAGATCGACAGCCCTCTGCAGGTATCTGAAGCATTATACGCTCTCCACTGTTTCCCCATCAACACTGTGTAGTGTGTTTCTGTACAACTTTAATACCCTGTGCAGTACTCTCAGTATACCGTCTCATAGGTTGTCAATGTCTATAACATGTAGTGGGGGGTGGAATAAATAACGTTTTAACTGAACTGACTGTTAAAGCAGCTGATATATTATTATGTTACATTACACCACTCTGAAAACATTTTTGCCCAAAGCAATTTCAACTCAATGGTTGAAGTCAATATACAAAGTTAGCCATAATACAGCACTTCTAAAGTGAAAGAATTTAAGAGCCTTGCTCAAATGCCCACACTGGTCATTTTGGTGGACTCAGGGTTCAAACCCCTGATGACATGCACTACAATTTGTTTATTTATGTCCTCATTTCATCTTATTATCTTGACCGCGCTTAACCCTTTTTTAGGGTCGCTGGGGGGTTCGCAATGCCCCAACAGGGTAGAACGCTTCGGCCCCTGGGAAAACTCTATTTCACACAGACATACACTTAATGGGGCAGTTAAGATTGGGGCAATTTAGAGCAGCCTATTTATCCCGAATACATATTTTTGGAACTTTACAGCCTAAACATATCTGAATTAAAGGCTTAATTAATAAATTAATGTCATAACATTTTGTTTATTATGGCTTGTATGCCTCATTTTCATGTTTCCCTAGGTCGCGCAGCTTCCAGACTGTATTTCTTTATTACAGCATTTAACCAATCACATTTCAGCATGATTGGTTGCCAGGTTTAAATTTATTTGCCTTTCTCAGTAGCATTAAATACATGTAGATCAGCCTCTGTTGCCTAATCATATTAGATTTTGAATCTTAAATATCAGAGCGTTCTCGAAGGCCTATGCTATGTCAGCCTATGCACGCCGTCTGATTGCAGAGACAATTTTAGTATGTTAAAACTTATTACAGATGTCACAACTTGACCTTCAGCATTTGCTTTGATAGCAATAAAAAAGGACGTCTTAATGGAACTAATTCAACTCTTTTTAAGGAAAAAAGGGGGATGGATTTTGTGTACAAATAATTTCTTTCCCACAACTATGCAGATTTTTTACAGCATTTCTTCATAATAAGATGTTTTTAAAGCCATAAAATAGTCATTTATAGGTTAATTGATTCAGATGGGTATATATTATATATACTGTATAAGTATATAAGTATTTACCAAATAAAAAACAATAAACTGCAAGAATAAATAAAGTATAAATTTACAATTTACAGTGTACCAGATTTAAAACGTTATAATAAATATTCATATTAAATGTTTCTTTTTGCTGCACCAAATAATACACAATGAATTTTAAAGAGCAACAAGTTACCTATAAATTATTAAATTATGTAAAATTTATCCTTATCAAATAGCATTAACCCCAGTCAGTTCATTCCCATGCTGAGTTTTATGCCCAGGCATTCACATCATGCACCTGTTTTTTAAAAAAGTGCAGTTTGTACATTACTGGTTTCTGTTTTATTTGTAATTGTTTATGTGTGTGTGTGTGTGTGTGTGTGTATGTGTGTGTGTGTTGTGT
>JAOUQT010316676.1:0-14506 GCA_025769995.1 Xyliphius kryptos | reverse complement strand
CCACGCATACACGGGGAGAACATGCAAACTCCACCCAGATAGGGATTCGAACCGGGAACCCCCAGCGCTGGGAGGCGAACGTGCTACCCACTACGCCACCGTGCAGCCCTGATGATTACACCTCACAAGGATCTAATTCTCACTCCGTATTGTTCACCACTGCTACGTCACTCAGCCTTTTTAAGGAACATCTCAAAACACATTTCTTCCAGAAGCTCTTCCTATAAAAAAATAGAAGCCAGATCAGATAATGTGCAGGTTTTGATGACACTACAGTGTAGCTGGTGTTTCCTAACTACTGACTTGTGTTTTTTGATTTGTAAATTGCTTTGGAGGAAATTGTGTGATAAATGCATGAATCTAAGTGTACACATTATATTTACTTATATTGTACAAAGCAGAAAATTAACAGAGCATCAGTAAAGCAAACGCGACGTCACCAAAGAAGAGAACTGGGTGTAAGTTTCGGTTAACGTTTCCACCTGAAATGACAAAAGAGTTTATTTATGTATTTACTTTTAAGTGTTTAGATAAAGCTTTTAACTTATAGAATTGTTTTTCACCTGATATTTGATCAGTAATTGACAGCATCAGATCCTCCTTCAAGCTGCTGTGTTGAATCACACAGGTGTAGTTGTTTTTCTTCAGATCCTCAGGTGAGACTTTCAGAATGATTCTCTTCTGGAAGCTTCCATCATAATTAGGTATTGGCCCTTTGAGATCAACGTTTCTTTTCACTTTCTCGCCATCTTTCTGCCAGGTGAGATTAACTGCTCTGGGGAAGAAACCTGTAGCATGACACACCAGATCTGAAGAAGAAGAAGAACGGCGCTGTGTGAACACCTGACCATCAGGAGGAACTGTGGAGAAACGGAATCACAAAATATTCAATGGAAATTAAAAAAAATAATTAAATATTGATTTAGACCAAATACATTTTGTTGTGCTTAATGTTCATTTTTTGTATAGTATGTTTAAAAATTAACAAGAAGAGATCATCAAATGTCAAGCCATATTTTTTATTTTTTTATCAGCCCTTAATGTGACCCAAACATGATTAATCTCAGTTTAAACTTTATATATTTCATTTTTTGACTATACAGGTAAATATGTAGATTAATGTCAACATGGTAATAAATAAATGAATATCAGTGTAGAACACAGAGCATCAGGTTACAGTAAGACCATCAGGCTCTACCTTTCCTCTCCGGAGTCTCTCTGCTGTAGCTTCTGTACTTCTTTAACCCCTCAATGCAGGTTTCCTCCAAATAGAACTTCTGTTCATTATTATAACCATTAGCCTCCCACTTGTGTTTGATTATCACAGCTTTATCATCAGCTGCAGTCCAGGAAGTGGTGTTTAGATCCAGATGCATGAAATCTTCTCCATCATAACTAAACTGATCATGTCCTCTAGTGGAGCCATCATCATCCAGTTCACAGCCATACATCCTCTGCACAGTGTGAACTCCTATATGCACACAATCACTTATTATACATTATATAGGGAAGAAAACCTCATTGGTACTGTTTACTAATGTAACGTGTTCGGTGACATTTGTTTTGATATCAGGAGCCATTTTTTTAAATCATTTTTATGTATTTAAACCCTTAAAATTGTTGAGGTATTTTTGTGAACTGTACTTATATTTGCTATCACGTACGCTAACGGTGTTTTTATGTCTTATACTGTGTATTATAAGTTTAACCCAAATAACATTTTGTTTAAACCCATATAACCTATATAACTTACCTGCAGAGTGATTAAACAAATCCATTACTGTAAATAAGAGATCGTTCAGCTCTCCCTCATCCACCCAGAATCGTATTGTCTGTTTCCTGAAGTATTTATCATGAGTGTTTTTCAGCATCCACTTTGATTTTGGGATCATCTCTCCACTGCTACTGTTATAGGACACAAATATCTCTCCATTCAGCAAACCTACTGCCATAAAACCTGGGAAAGTTGTTAATTCTGTGACTGCAGTGTAGAGATACTGCAGAGAATAAGATTCTGTAAAATATAAATTACAGTAAAGAATATTAGAACTCATGAACCATTTTAATAGTAAATGTGATCTTTAAATATAAACAGGCTTTCTGTTTCCATCTTATCCTGTGGTTTTATTGATTGAACTACAGAACAGTGGCCAAGTCGTATATTTGAATCTTCTCTCTGAAGGAAACGAGTCAATAAGTTACACAATTCAAATTACATAACAGCCTGCAGTTTATGCACACAGTGCATCAGAAATAAGGGTCAGGGTTCATGAGAGCCTCAGATGAGAGCAGATAAGAAATTGAGTAGCAATCCAGTGGTGTTTGCAAATAAAGATTAAAAATAAACCATAAATATAAAGAATGTAGACTGAACTATAATTATTAAAAATGGCAAAATACATTATTTACAGCAGTAATGTAGCAGTGGTGCATAAGAGAATAATGCACAGAATATATATTTAGCTCTAAATACAGTAGTGCATATAGTGTTATATGTGCATTTAATAAGATAAAGCATTAAAACGGTTTAAATTCGCTGCTGTTTGCATCATTATGTAAACAGTTCCGCTGCACTGCGCCATCTGTTTACTAACAAACCGCGCTGAATCCTTCACTCCAACATGCAGGAACATCTAACAACAGAACCGTTCGTTGTGTTCGTCATGTCTGTGTGATACAACGCATACTTTCAGTTTAAAAGCTTAAAAATAAAACTTACTCGTTGTCGTCCGCCTCAAAAAGAAGATAATAAAGAAAAAGATTAACAGATGTCTGCTGGATACGCTGTCATACATTTTAAAGTTTAGAATTATGATAATAAACTAATTTTACAAACAGAAAGCTTTTCAGTGTTGCGAATTTGTTTTCGTTATGATTTGTTTTGACGTTTGAGAGGTGGAGTCACAGAAGGAATGGGAGGAGCTAAAGGAGAACATCTCCAACATGGCGACGCGTACTGCAGCGTGCCGACAGTGGAATCTGGACTATAATAACGGGATGGTAGCAATATTATTGACAATAAGAAGCAGTTCTTCGCGTTGTTAAAGCTGGGATGTATATTGTATGTCATTTTTAAACTTCAGCTCCGGGAAGCGAGGAGCCGCCACACTTTATTCTGAGGCCACGTGGACGCCAAGACGGTGGGACAATCATGGCTTGTTTAAAAGTTTTGGGCAGTTTTATTATTAATTATGTATGTGTGTGTTTCTGTTTGTTTGCGAACATAATTGTTTTTAAATATGTGATTAATGTTGTATCCGTTGGGAGTGGTGGCTCAGTGGTTAGGACGTTGGACCATCAATATGAAGTTTGTGGGTTCAAATCCCAGGTCCACCGAAGTTACCAATGTGGGTCCTTAAATCTCATTGCCCCAGGGGTGCTGTATCAACCCTGTTTTCTGACCCCAAAAATTTTGGATACTTGTAAATCACTAAGCGTCTGTTAAATAACCCGATGTAAATCTGGGATGCTGGCTATATATCAGTTCATTCAATAGCGAAGGGACGTAGTGACCTAATGTTTAAATTTGTATTTTATATTAAAATGCAGTGTCATTTAGAATGAGTGTAATATATTGAGTTGATTCGGTGGGTGCGACTAATAAAAATAGTGGGTGTGTTTGCTTCAAGGGGGCCGTGACCGAAATAAAGACAGTAAATGATCATTGGCTGAAAGCAGCGTCATTTGTTTCTAGGACCAAACTATGTCTGAAGGTTGTCATGCAGCTGGTTTAACTGAAGCCTTTAGTTTCAGATAAAACCACTTCCTTTAAAAATATTTTAACCTCTGTACTGATCATGTCCATGTCCGATTTACTAAATTAAAGCCCTGAAATTCAGGATCCATTCCATTCAGCGCTTCCCATTCTCACTTCACACCTGAACCTGACCTGTTTTTGTAATTTCATATTTTTGTAATTATGCCATTTTTCTGCTTGTACAGAAATTGATTGATGTGTGGTTTGAACAACACAACGTAATGCATTTTAACATCCACAAAATGAAGAATCATTCGACTGAATTTTGTCAGTAAAGCATTACAGAGTTGACAGCATAACACAACCCTATTGGACTAATTCTCTAGTGCAGTAATAATAAAGTTAGTAAATGTTATAAAAAAAAATAACCAAGACAATACATTGTGTATAAAGCCTCCCACCTTTAACTATTTAAACATCATACTACATATTTATGCATCTGTTTATTAGTATTTACACCAAATATTCAGTCACATTGTTTAAACAAGAATGGCAAAAAAACACGTGGACACGGAGAAAACATAGAAACTCCACCCAAATATGGAATAAAACCAGGATTCCTAGCGCTGAGAGAAGAATGTGCTAACCACTAAGCCACCTTGCCGGCCCACTCGGAGGTAATTTTGTAAATTGTCAGGGGAAAAATGCTTTAAAATGTGCCTTAGGCAATATCAGTATAACATCATAAAATTATATTAGAGTTTATTTATAGAACATAATAAATTGGTTTGAAAACAAAATTACTGACCGCAACCTGGGCCTTCATCAGTTTTTATAGTGTTTTTAATTATTTAATTTAATTAGTGCAGCTGGATTTAGCATATTGCATCAAATTATCGGTTACTAAAGTTATTCGGCTGAAAATTGCTAATAAATCACTTTGAGCTAATAAAATATACCAAACAATAACATATTCAATCAGACTCTTAACTTTCTTTAGTTTGTGTGTGTTTTACACAGTAAAGTGCATGTCTGTTAGCTGTGAGTCAAATGATTAAATAAAGAAATGATCATATGAAATGACTTATAACATGTCTGTTTTTTACCCACCAAGCACTGAAATAGACTCCAGTATCTCATGTGATGTTATTTATTCATAACATCACATGAGGGTATTTAAAAGTTACAGTGGAAAATATGATTATTATTTAAGATAATAAATATGTTTATCCATGACAGTTATTTTTCTTTTCTATAATTTGGTAGAATTTCAGCAGCACATTTAGTTCCTTATATTTTCTGTAAATTAAAGAAACTTCGTGTTTTCATATGATTTTTTTAGAGCATCATGTTAATCCATTTAATTTGATTAAGAAACTATCAGCACATAGAGGGTATATAGTTTAAATAAAAAGACTAAATGTTTCTTATCTAGTAATAAAATGAAACAAGGAAGAATTTATTTAATTAAATCAATTAAGGTTATCATTTTATTCCATTTTAATAAACTTGAAGTCTTTACATTCAAATATTGTAACGTACCACAATATCATATAACAATTAAAATACGTGGTTATTAAGACATAGTATTTAACACATTTAGGTTATGTTATTTGTTCTTTACATACAGATATGTGAAATGCATAATTTTGTATGTTGCAGTACAGATGCACATTTATACCCGAAGGTAAATATCACATTTCATAAATTGATCAAAAACATGTTTAATAACTATCCCACAAAAAAAGTCATTTTTTTACTGGTGGGACAGTGCAGTGGGTTATTATTGACTGCATTAAAAAAATCAAAATAAAGAACTTTATTTGGTATAATTAACATATGGTTACTATTTTTTTTAAATTCTGCTAAGCAGCAGCTACATAAGATTCCACAAAATGCTAGGTAATTACATATTAGATTAATACATTCTGATCTTACTTTACTGATCTAAAGCAATGTACTTAAATAGAAAAAAATTCTGTTCCAAATCTGGCTTACAGCTTCTATTTTTGTGGCTTACTTCCAGCTTATAATGATGGCATATGGGCAGAACGCTCCTGGTTGCTGGCTGTGGGCCGCAGACCCACCAAATAGGTCCATACCAAGAGTGCACCAGATTTGGTTTACAGGTCAACAAAAAATGACTGCTAAATCACAAAAAAATCACTGCTAAGTCAGTCAACCCATGTGAACCAAATGTAATGTTTTTATCTGAGTGTGACCTGAAATGGATAAGATATTCCTTTATTGTCCCACCATGGGAAAATTTACTTTGTTACAGTAAGTGGGAAAAATGTAAACAATGAAAATCAAAAGATCAAGTAAACAGTGATGCTGCTGCATCTGATGTACAGTGTTCTTTGATATAATGCATGACTAATGTTCAATGTGGTCTGTTTTGATAAATAATACAATATGAGCGATTACATTTAGCAGTAAATATTCATATAACTTACAAAACTGATATGAGCATTTAAATACCAGATAGATATAGCTAAATAAAGTGCAGTGTGAATTTTATAGTTTTTCCTAAACATTTCAGTTTTTTCTTGAACTGCATCACACTATTAAAGGATGTTTCGGTCACTTTTTGGTGTGAACTCGTAGGGCGTCATGAGGTTCAATTGTTTGTTAAGCAGCACTGAGTTGTGGCAGCTGTAGTAGTAGTTTAATAGCTGGTTAAGATGTTTCAGCTAGTGCGTATTCCTTAGAATGCTTCATTTCCCAAATTACCTCTGTGGTTCTGTTTTTTAAACTGATAAAATACAAGAGACAGTAACCAACTGGAGGCAAGTCATTTTCACAATATATTAATTACAAAATATATAAACTTTTGAATGTTCCAGTGAGCAATGTTGGGGCCATAATCCGGAAGTGGAAAGAACATCATTTCACCATAAACTGACCATGACCAGGTGCTCCTCGCAAGATTTCTGACAGAGGAGTGAAATGAATTATCAAAAGAGTTGTCCAGGAGCCAAGGACCACATGTGGAGAGCTTCAGAAAGACCTGGAATTAGCAGGTACAACTGTTTCAGAGAAAACAAAAGTAATGCACTCAACCTACATGGCCTGTATGCACGCTCACCACGCAAAACTCCATTGCTGAAGAAAAAGCATGTTAAAGCATGTCGGTTAAAGTTTGCTGCACAACATTTAGACAAGCCTGTAAAATACTGGAAGAATATAGTCTGGTCACATGAGACCAAAATTTAACTCTTTGGATGCCATAATACACATCATGTTTGGAGGTCAAATGGCACTGCACATCACCCCAAAAACACTATACCAACAGTGAAGTTTTGAGGTGGGAACATCATGGCGTGGGGCTGTTTTTCAGCATATGGTACTGGCAAACCTCAAATAAATAAAAAAATGATGAATGGAAAAATGTAGAGAAACATTCTTGATAAAAATCTGCTTTCATCTACTAGGATGATGACGGTGAAACGTGGCAATTCAGCAAGACAAACACACAGCCAAGAAAACTCCCAAATGGCTGCTAGAATGGCCCAGCCAATAACCTGACTTGAATCCAATAGAAAATCTGAGGAAAGTACTAAAGATCGGAGTTTATAGAAGAGGCCCACAAAACCTTCAAGATTTAAAAACTGTTTAAGTGGAAGAATGGGCCAAAATCACACCTGAGCAATGCATGCGACTAGTTTCTCCATTCTGGAGGTGTCTTGAAGCTGTCATTGCCAACAAAGGCTTTTGTACAAAGTATTGAATAAATTTCAGTAAGCATGTTCAATACTTTGTCCCTGTGCCATTCCACATAATTACACATCATTTAATTTCTGGACAAATATAGTTTGATTTCTTTATATGTATGGATTACTTGGGTTGTTACCGACATCTGGTGAAAATTTCATGTCAACAGCACCTCTAGAAACATATTTACAGAAAAATGGTGATGTTTTCAAAACTTATTTCACCCGCTGTACAACAGGCTTTATGGTAAACTCATTTATTACTCATAAACAAAAGCAAAACATTAATAAGAAAGAGCATAAATGAAAAATAAAAAAAAACACCTCATTATCAACTTACCTGCAAAAATCTAAACCTGAGCTTCAACAGCTGTATGAACGCACACACTCACACAGACACACACTTATACAGACTACTCAGCATCTCTCAGCGCCTCTGTTGGCTCATATCTGACACTCGAGTCATTTATTCTCAGCTCTGATCAGGATCAGTGACAGACAGGCATGAACATTACAAACCTTCAGTATAAATTACACACACATACACATACACACACACACACACACACACACACACACACACACACACACAAACATGACTGCACGTATTAGTGTTCACATTCACTACATAGTATAGTGAGTTACTGTTTTCTATACATACAGTATGTATACTCACCAGCTACTTTATTATACTGTTCTCTCATCCTATCAACCACACTGATTGATTATACAGATGGACTTTGTAGTTTTATAATTACATTTCATAGTCCATGTTCTCTGATCATAAGGAGCCACAGGGCAGGTATTATTGTAGTCTGTTAATAATGTCAGATTCTTATCAAATCTGATGAATCTGTGGATTTTCAATACAACAAACACACTCAATTAATCTGCCTTTTTAATGTTCTTAATGCGGAAACATGTCACCTTAATCCTATAAACGGAATGAAAAATCCTGTAACACTGGGCTGAGTAATTACCGTTTCATCTTTTTACATGAATAAAGTGGTTTTAACTCAGAGTTATCTGAACAAATGATCATACTATAAATCATCATCAGTATGTCAGCAGATCAACATTCCACTTAGCTAATTAACCAAGCTTGATTTTACTCGGAGTGATCTGGGCCTAAAACAAGATTTTAGTATTTCAACTTAACTTTTGTAATCTGTTCTTTATAATGTAATTTTTATGTGAACTGGAAATTTCCTCAAAATCCACAGACTATTCATTACATATATTTATATATTTATACTTTGTTGAAGAACCTGATAACAGCATGAAAGTTGAAACACTATCCGTTTCTAAATGAGTGATGGCTTTGAAATTTATATATTTCAAATGAACCTATTATTATAGAGTGAGGTTTGTGGAAAATGACAATCTGAAACAAATATGTGGAATGGATATGGTGTAAGTTGTGACTACAGTGTTCACGCGCTTGCTTTCTTTTTCCAAGGACACGATAAGGGATGATAAATCAGAGTAGTACTTAGTAGGTATTCAGCTTTCTAGGTACTCGCCCAGACCCTAATCCAACTGAGGTGTGCCGTTCGATGGCGACAGCAAAAAAAAACAATCCAGCGTAGGAAAGCGAGGACCTTGTAGGCAATTTGAATGTGGGAGAATTAGTGATGAGTTAGTGAGGGCTTTGGCGTTTTTAGGTATAGACATTCCGTATATAACAAATACTTTCCTCCTTTGATGATCAGTGCTAAGCTCATTCTAAATGATTTGACAAATGTAAAACATCACACGCTTCACTTTATTTGATGTACTGACAGGTCAGGTGATTTATTCATAACATGACAGTGAAGTAAAACATAGGCGGGGGAAACAACGCTTTAAATTCTGATGTAATTATGATAATAATCATGTTATCTCTGCTCTGCTCCCCAACTTTGGGACTCATTTTCACCTGACATTAGGAACATTGTCTCATTTTAAATCTGCACTAAAAACTCATATGTTCAGAATTGCTTTTTCATGTGATTGAATTATACTGTTTTTTAAGGTTCTTAATTTGAATGTTTATGTTTTGTTTTATTATTATTGTCTCATTGTTTTCTATGTACAGTGTCCTTGAGTGACAGAAAGGCGCCTATGAAATAAAATGTATTATGATTATAATCAGTGATCGATCATTTGTAACTTTTAGCACCATTATACTGTCCACATACTTTGGTATTTGTTAGAAATGTAAGAAACACACAGTTTGCACTGTACTGCTGGAATCTGTCTGAAGTTTTCCATTGCAGGAGAGGAAAAATATCTTCCAACCCAAAGCTGAGGCTTTTTTTCCCTGTAGGCAGCGAAGACCGCGGTTATGAGTGAAAACCGTCTGCGCCGTTAACACCGAGCCACTTAAAAGCCCAGCTGAACTATTCCAGGCAGTAGCTTCATTTGGCTAATCTTAAACAGTGTGTATGTGTGTGTGTTCACATTTAGTTTTTTGACAGAATGTGTACGTCTTTTTGTCTCAGATGTGTGTAGGTACTACAGCTCTCTGTATTTAGTAATTTAGTATAAAAGAGGTTTATTTTAAAAACGGAGTGATGAAGCATTGCAGAGCCGAGTGAATGCTGTGTTTACAATTTTGCACATGTCCTGCAGAGAGAAACAAAATCTGAGAAAAAGAAATCAGGGAGACGATACACTGCTGTTTCAAAACCTCACAGGACAAAAAACAGATTCGTTTAAAGACAGCAGCAGAAAAAGCTGCATTTAAATATGATCTTGAGCAAATAAATAAATAGAATTTTTATTGGAATATAAAAAAAATATTAAAATGATATGACCAGTCTGGAGCTTAAATTCTGAAAAATATAAATTTTAAAAATAAATAAAAAATTTTTTTGCTGTTAAATTACACATTTTAATATGTTTAATAGGGGGTAGCATGGTGGCTTAGTGGTTAGCATGTTCTCCTCTCAGTGCTTGGGATTCCCAGTTCAAATCCCAATATGGGTGGAGTTTCCATTTTCTCCCCGTGTCCTCATGGGTTTCCTCCGGGTTCTCCGGTTTCCTCCCACAGTTCAAAAACATGGATTCAAAGTAAATTGCTGCTCTAAATTGCCCCTATAGTCTGTGTGTGTCTGTGTGTGTGAGAGAGGAAGTGTTTTCCCAGTAATGGGCTGGCACACTATCCTGGGTATAGTTGCCCAGCGTCCGAGATGTTTGACTCATTTGTCTTTTTACTTTAGTATTGATCCCTGATGAGGCATAAGTGTTTCGGGTTCTCAGGAGGAACTTTTTTTGTACTTCCAGCCATTTTTTTTAGTTCCAGCATGGTTTGTTATTATTTAACACATTTAACACTTTTATTCAAAGCGGCTTACAAATAAAAAAAAAGCAGTTAGAGGGAGCCAATGGAGAGAGAGGAGGAATGGAGGGACATGAGTTCACTTGGGCTGGTTGACCACAAGTCAAGCTGCAGAGTTCTGAATCAGCTGTAGAGGACTAATTGTGTAAGTAGAGAGACCGGCAAGTAAACCGTTACAATAGCTGAGCTGGTATGAAATGAGAAACAAGAAAATTAGAAATATATCTGAGGAAGTAATGCATAAAATTGATCATTTATTTCCTACATTTCCTCCATGTGGAGTGGAACTGCTGCAGTGCTTTAAAACTTTCACACAGAACAGTTGTTCTGTATCATGGTGTGCTGAGGTGATGACACAGGGCGCTAGGCGTTTAGCAATAGAATGCTGGTAGAGTGGAGTGGAGGATACGGGGTGGCTGATGTGAAGCTAATGCTATAAGGTATGCTACGAGTTGTATGTCAACAGCAAAAAGGACATGTGACTAAATATGTCCGATCCTGCAGGACCGCTTTGCGTCCCCAAAACTGAAGACAGAATTGAAGAAAGTTATCTTGCTGAATCAGCCAATCAGTGAGTGAATTCAATGAAACTTGCTGTAAACATGCTCGCCACTCAGGTGCAGAATGGCTAATGGCCATTTGGAATATATAAACTCCATAGCCAACATTCATTCAAAAACTACTGCCTTAATTTTTTTTACGTTGTTATCAGGTTCTCCCCCGTAGTGCAGCATGGGCATTCCGCTGGGGTAATATATAAAAAAAATTATTCAGAGATAAGAAATGAAAAAACAAAAAGACACAATGACAACAGCGGTGTAATAATAAGAAAAGGGATGCTGATGTGGAATGCGCATACAAGCTGGTTGTGCTGAGAGTGTGAGGAAGGGATCTTTGGCACCGGTCCGATATGCAGTAGCTGAACTGGCGTCTCTGTTTCTGAGCCACTGTAATTTCCTCCAGCTTCAGATATCTCTATAAATAATGAAACAGCCCTTACATGCGTTATTTCAGAAACTATGTGCAGCACACATTCAGAGTTATCACTGCAACAGGCTGGATGTAAAAATGCACCATCTGTGTTTAAATGGTTTGGTTAATTGCAGAGTTGTATAAATAATCAGCACATATCGAAGTGCAGGATGTCGATTTTTAACGACTCCCATCCGTTTCTTTTTATTACTGCTGTCTTTTCTGAAAGTCTTAATCTGCTTACACAACGTTTTCACTCATGTGGCGGAGTGCTGTACTTTTTACACACTTCTGCATGTGGTGCCAGTTGGTCAAGAGTTTGTTCTGATTCTTTTTCGGAAAGTCACTTAAAACCATATTTATATATCTGATCTGTTCGGATCTGTTTCTGAACTAACATGACTTCGGTGATGAAGAACTCAAAAGACTGGACCTGTTTAATTGACCTTATTAAGACCATATTTCAGAAAAAAATATCTGTATTTAAATAAAATATTAATATTCTCTTTAATATTCTCTGTTTGTTTATTCAATGTTTTTTTTTGTAACAAGTTTAGTTCTAGTTTGTCCTGCAGGACCTATTCAGGTCAGTAAACACATTTTCTACATTTACTTTCCACTTAATAGTTTGGGTCAGAACACAGAGTTGCATACAGAACCTCTGGATCAATGAGGGCTCAAGGACCCACATTGGTAACTTTAGTAGACCAGAGATTTGAACCGTCAACCCTTAGATTGCGAGCCCAACACCCTAACCACTGAGCTATTTCCCCCCCTTACAGTTCCACCAATGAATGGATTAATTTAATTTAAAGATAGTAAAACCGTCTCCACTGATACATCAGTACTGTTCACATCAACATACAGAGCCTATACGTTCCCGAATCCTGAATCCATTCATACCTCACTAGTGTACTTTACAGTAAAAATCTTCCAGGATAGATTCCCATACAGGGTGAACATGTATTTTCCATTTGTGGGTTTCCTCTGGAGAATTCCTTTTAAAAATACATGCAATTGTGTTGTAAATAAAAGTGTTCAGTCAAAGGCTTGTGGTTCCCACAAACCACTATTGCTGAAGTGCCCTTGGGCAAGGCACCTAACACCAATTGCTTCCCAGGTGCCATGTACAGGGATGCTCACCATTCCAGGCACCTGTGCTCACTCCACTCAGTGTGTGTTTCCCTGTACAACTGAGTAACATGTGGAGGATTAATTCTTCTGTGTGCAAACACTGTAGATATTTTACAAAATAGATCATTTAAAAACTTTAAATACTAACTACTTCCAAGTGTGAATGTGTGTGTCTGTCCTGTGATGAACTGGTGGCATGTTTAAGGTAGTGGCTGATCTTTTTTACCAAATAAGCACCAGGATAGGCTTCAGCATCCCGTACTATAACTGCTGTAGGGAAAGTGGCTCAAAAAGTAAAGAAATAAATCAAAACAATGACTTTTGAACCATTTCAGTTCAGCCATGCCTCAGTCTAATAATCCAGTGAATGTCAGTGATTTATGCATGTATTTCTTTAACATTTTAGATCAGCCAAATTTTTAAACTGTTGAGTTGAACAAGCCTTCAAATGTTTATTAATAAATAATTATCATAAGTAATTAGAAAGAAAATGTGTAACACATGACACCAGACTCCAATAATGGTTTTAATTAAGTTGCATAGAAAAGTCCATTACGTTATTGAAGATCAGCTCAGATGTCATATCATTACGTTAATATGTGATCAATATCAGTAAAGTTTGGGTTACTTAAAAAGAATGCAGTATTTAAGTTTTTTTGTAATTTTTTTCCTTCTCTCATTTTAGCAGAGGCATTGTGTGTGTGTGTGTGTGTGTGTGTGTGTGTGTGTGTGTGTGTGTGTGAGAGGGAAGTTCCCCTGCTGAGAGGTCGGCACAGTTTTGACTGCTGCTCTCTGTCTTTTATTAACACAGGAAGCGTCTCATGTCGACATGCTGTGTGTTTGTGTGCCTGCTGAATGAACCACGATTCACTCCAAAACTTTTATAAACAACGGGAGCTAAATGTGGTGAGTCTGAGGATCACAGAAAGAAACTGAGCTAGAACACTAACAATATAATTTACACATGATCAATAATACACAGTAAAATTTAATATTTCAAATTTAATATTCATTAATATCTCTAAATAACCCTTATAATAGTTTAGCATTTTACTATGATTATTACTATTATTATTGTTGTTATAATTTTAAATTTCATTGTTGTTATTGTTCTTATTATTAGATTATTATGAAGTAGATTTGTATAAACAGAACTTAAAATTAAAATTAAATTAAAATGTTTCACTTTGCTGGGATTATACAATACAAACATATTAGTTATAAGTTATTAGTATAAGTCTTCAGTTTTATATAAAACATGTATTTTCCTGACATTTTGTTATTTGGTAACCTGTATTTTAGGGTTTAACATTAATAGCTCAGTCTATAAATTGTAGTATAATATTATTAATAATTGGAAGAATAATAATAGTGTAAGAATCAATAATTAAAATAAAAAATATATTTACTGTCTGTATGTCCTAAAACGATACGATTTTAGAATTTTCAGTTGTCTGTGGCTTCCTCAGATGGTCTGGCAGGGTGTTCCAAAGATGAAATAAAAAAAGAAAAATATTTAAATAATAAAAGAAGTTTGGTTCAGATAAATCAGAACATCAGTGGATGAAAATAACCCAGCGAATTTACCTTTTCACCTACACACACACACACACACACACACACACACACACACACACACACACACACACACACACACACACACACACA
>JAOUQT010316670.1:0-14507 GCA_025769995.1 Xyliphius kryptos | reverse complement strand
GTAGTCATGCTAATCCCTATGCCACCGTGCCATGCAATATGATTGTCATTGTGTATTGATGTAAACATGTGTTAAATTGTCACAGGGGTCTTGATGCCCTCTTCATCCCTTCCCAAAATAGAAATTCCAAACCTCTGATTCCGCTTCGGCCTGTTTGTGGAGGTAAACAGACAACAGTAGGGTGTTTGCTTAGACAGCCACTTTGCATCAGTGTCACTGCGTGTCCTTGGTGGTGGTGTAGAGGTGAAGAAGGCAGAACTTGAGTTACAAAAATGCACCAGACCGTGAGATTCGGATGGAGAGCTGGTGGACTCAACTTTTCAGAAAATACGGATGAGTTAGGGTCAATTCAAATGTATGTATATAACGCATCCAATCAGTTTCTTAGTCAGTGCGGCTTCTGACGTTAGTTCAAACGTGCCTTCATCCACAAGAGTCCATATTTCAGTGACGGACCATCGTTAGCCATGGGGTTTGGATTTGGTTTTCCAAACATTATGTGCACATGAGAAAAGAAACGCAGGTCACTTCACTAAAACATTTCCCACCTTGCCTAGGCCATTCAAAACAGGCCGGCCGGGATTTGCAACTGCTTTCCAAGGGAAAGTTTCTCAGAGCCAATGGGAGTCAAGACGAGGCCTGCAGTCTCATTTCCATGTTCACTGATTTTTTTTTGCTTTACCATTAAAGGAGTGATTCTGCTTAAATGAAATTAATATCTCAATGTCTCACTGGGTTCAGCGCCGTTTTCTACATATTTAGATATATTGCTGTGGATGCATGGCTTTGTATTTGATTCTATACACCAGTGGCAACTGGACATACTGGAACACTTAAAATTTGACATATAGGCGTGTCATATTACATTTGTCCATATAGTTTATTATATAGACAGATAGCAATGCATAGACAGGTGGAAACATATGAATAGATTGATGCCAATATACAAGTGCCTACAAGGCCTAACTTTGGCGTTGTGATTTCTCATCATGTCCTTGAATTGCTTCTCACTTTCCTAAATTTGATGGTGTCACGCCCTTTAGTGTCACTTTGGAGTCTTCCCGAGTACCTACAGGGCTGAAACTTGACACCTAGTCCACATGTAGCCGGGAATTTATTAAAACGGATATCTTCCTCACATGGTTTTCAAAAATACCATCATACACGCGTGAACATGAACCCGCACAAATACGCCATTGAGTGTTGTCGTAAACGCTCCAAGCGCATAGATGTCAGTGTAACATAACGCTAAAATCGATATCAGACAATCAGAATCCAAAACCAACAATGTTGAACAACATTGTGCCTCCGTATTTGGTGTGAGCGTTGGCCTAAAACACCCAAACTCCAAATTCTCCTTCTCCTGTGTCCCTCAATGCTCTGTAACAATTGGGTTTGTAAAAATAAACAGGCAAAATTTGTCAGAATTAACGTAAGAAGCAGCGGCATCTCTGGTGACATTCATTTTCATCAAACGCAAAATCAATAACAGTCGCATCATATGAGAAAGTAACTGTGTGGACACAGTAGTCACAATTTACAGTATTTTCATCCCAGAATTCAAATTGCCACATTGTGAGGTGTGGTAGCTCAGTGAGGTGTTGGACTGTCAATCTGAAGGTTGAGGGTTCAAATCCCAGGTTCAGTGAAATTACCAATGTGGGTCCTTGAGCAAGACTCTAAACCCCTAATTGCTCCAGGGCTGCAACTCAGGGTATCAACCCTGTGTTCTGCCCTTAACCACGTTGGTGTATTTGTTGGCCGCTTGGGATGGATGCGTCATCTAAATGACCAAACTGTACATGTGGTATCATCAGAATTAGCTGTCTGTTGTTTTATAATCAGAACTTTAATGTGGTGTGTTAACATTTTCTATTTTATGTGTTAAAAAATGAAATACCTCAACCTTAATCACCATTTTATAAACTTTTGGAACGTTTTAAGGATTTTTAATCCCCTGTAGAACATGGTTGTATACCACCATATACCTTTAACCAGCTCCATATGTGCATTTTTTTGTATTTTTATTAAACGAATAGCTGTAAAGTTTCATATGTAACACATTACTGGAAATTTAATACAAAATAGGCATTAATTAATTCGTTTGGTGTTTGGTATGTTCACTTCTGTTCGCTTGATGGCGGCAGAGCTAGCTGCTTTTAGAAACCACTAAGTGAGAGGAAACGGGCCGCGTCTCAAACGTCGTCGTATCGTACTAGATAGTGTATAAGTTACGCGTCCTGTTCATCACTATGGGAGTGCCGTGTAGTGGACATGGTGCGGTTTAGGATTCGACCTGAAGCCGTTTTAAAACGGAGGCGGTTATAACAACACAATCCCTGGAGGCGGTTGGTTTGGTTTCAGCGTAACAAACAGGTAAACAACAAACCGATACACCGCCTACGGTTTTAATAAACTTTCTATTATAATATTTGATTAATATGTGAACTAAGTAGCGGGGGTTGAATCTGTTAAGGGAACGTAGTTGAATTGGTTTCAACGTCATCGAGACTGCTTAAGTTTAATGAGTGTTATTTAAATCTATATTATTACAAACCATAGTTTGGGTTAAAAAGAATCATGGTCATATAATTATGTACTATTTGGTTAAGGAACCAGATTTTAGTAGGTTTTTGTTACCCCTAAATTTACACTGCTCGATAAAGTAAAGGAACACTAAAATAACACATCCTAGATCTGATGAATTAAATATTTTAAAAACCTTTATTCAGTAGATAGTGGAATACGTTGAAAACAAAAGAACATAAAGATAATCAAAATGTTGGCGGCACGGTGGCTTAGTGGGGTTAGCACATTCGCCTCTCAGCGCTGGGGATTCCCGGTTCAAGTCCCAATCTGGGTTGAGTTTCCATGTCCTCCCCGTGTCTGCGTGGGTTTCCTCAGAGTTCTCCGGGTTCCTCCCACTTTTCAAAAAGATGGATTCAAGGTAAATTGTCGTAGGTTGTCGCGTCAAGATGCAGGGTTCTCAGACGCGTCGTGGAGATGCTCAGAACTTTGAGGGCTGCTACGAATCCATATGCGCATCTCTGGGCGTGGCTCCGATCTCCGCCGTGCGCACAGGACAGAACCCCGGGATGCTGGACTTCAATGGAGACGTTGTGGGTTCCTCAGATTGGGCCCCCATCCTATCGGCCCTGGCCGTCAACAAACAACTGCAGCACATCGGCGTCAGAAGTCACTACCTCGCTGCTCTCGGATGCCAGGGTTGGTAATCACATCGCCGTTTGAACTTCGCTTGGAATCCCTCACTCATCAGATCTCCTTGCAGATCCCTATAAGGCCTCTCGCCGGAAAAGGATTCCCGCGATCCAGTCGAAGAGCGTGACTCTGCAGCTTTGCAAAGCCGTCCAGCGCTGCCTGTGCGCTTCGCGTAGGCTTCGGACGCTGCACCTGCACGGCCTGCCGCTGAGAGCGCGGGACCTCGACCTGCTGACCAAAGTAATGGGAACAGATTTTTCTACTATTATAAAATTCCTCCATCCTGTTGCTGTAACGATTACGGGATCTTCATTCCTCCACAGGGTTTGGATAAGAGCGTCTCTTTAGAGTCTCTGTCTCTAGCGCAGTGTCCCATTTCTGACGACGGCCTCGAAAGTGAGTCCCCTAAGTGATTTTAATAGCTGTTCGTCAGATGGTTTATGACAAGTGTCACTTTATGTCTTCAGCTGTTTGCCAGAGTGTTAAATATTCCACCAGCATCAGAACCCTGGACTTCAGCGCCTGTAATATCACCTGGCGAGGTGCAGAGCATATGGCCAAAATTATAAAGGTAAGTTTATAGCTACTGCATACTGAGGGAAACCCAATGCGTCGATCACACGGCGCACGTTGGTAGATCGCTGTGAAACACTCCACATGTTTGAGAAATGAAGGACAATGGGGACAGGCGAGGGTCTCAGTTAACTGCGCTTATGCACACACACCATTCACACACCGGCGCGTGCCCCCCCCCCCCTGCCAACAACAATCGCATCTCATTTAAAAGCAAGTTACATTCAAACGGCTTATGCTGGTTTGAATGTTACACCCAACTATAACACAGTGGAGGACCGATTCCACTGTATATTGTACAGTAGGCAAAATAAATCACTTTAAACTGAAGTCTGAGACTCAGATTTTAAATTCTCTCTGACTTTTTTTTATCAGCACCAGGCGTTGAAGAGACACAGCTCGGCGTGGGTGGACACGCTGAGATACCGGAAGGCGGAGTTCGAGGCGATGAGTGGCCTCCGCAGGATCACACTTAACGACAACATCCTGATCGGGGACCGAGGTGTGGCATCGCTCGCTCAAGAACTCGCTGAGGACCTGTGGGTCAAAGGTCTGTGTGTTCCACTGATATAAGTTCTACAGCTTTTCCATTATTCCCCGTACTCATGTTTTCTATCGATCCTGAAGCGCTGGACCTTCAGCGATGTGGCATTTCCAACGATGGAGCTAAAGGGCTGGAGAAGATGCTTCAGTCCAACTCCACTCTTTGTGTCTTGGACATCAGGAGGAACCCCTTAGTGGGTGGGTCCCATTACAGGTCCATCACAGTGCAGACGTGAACATTTACATTTAGTCATTTATCAGACGCTTTTATCCAAACGACTTACAAACTTGGCCCAAAAAACAAAATCTGACGTGTTCCTTCTGCTTTGTTTCTTAGATAATGTTTTAATAAAGTCCGTGATAACGAAGGTGCTCATGAACAGTAAAGGGACGGACTCGCAGGTAAGACAAGAAAAAAGTTTGTGCCGTAGAATTTGGGGACTTGGGAGAGCAGGACTGGAATGAGACTGAATTAGAAACCGTGACTGAGAGACAGGAGAGGGATGTAAAAGGTGGAGATGAAGATGCTGTGATTCTCATTAGGGTTGATGGAGGAGGTTATTGGGTGACATACAGGTAGAGTGTTTGGAGACCAGATTAAGAGGGTGGAATTGAGGTGGTTGGGTCATGTAGTTTCTCTTAATAATATTATACATTCCATAAGATTAAAATACACTTCAACTAATCGATACATGGCGGCTTAGTGGTCAGCGGGCTTGCCTCTCAATGCTGGAGATTCCAGGTTCGAATCCGAATCTGAGTGGAGTTTCCATGTTCTTCCTGTGTTGAGTGTTCTCCCGGCTCTTCGGTTTCCTCCCACAGTCCAAAAAATGGATTGAAGGTAAATTAAATGCTCTAAATTGCCCTATATAGCGTGTAACTCTGTGAGTGAGTGTGCCCTGTCCTTTGACTCCCCATCTGGATGGAGTTTCCATGTCCTCCCCATGTCCACGTGGGTTTCCTCCCACAGTCCAAAAACATAGACTCCGGGTAAATTGAATGCCCCAAATTGCCCTGTATAGTCTGTGTGAGTGTCTGCCCAGCGATGGATTGGTGCTCTTTCCTGGGTGTATCTGCCCAGCACCCGACACATGGAGTTTTGTTACATTTTTCCAGATTACTGTGTGAGAGGTCAGACACTGATACAAGGGGGTGTGGTTTAGCAATTTTCCTGTTAGTTTATTCCAAAGGGTTCAAGGTCAGGGCTTTGCTTAAGGAGGATAAGTCCCCAACTGAGCCTTGGTCCTCTCAAGGTCTCTTCCTAAAAATACAACATAACAGAGTTGTTCGTGCGACGGTCGCCATGACTGACTCTTTTAAAGGGTTCAGGTTCATAACACTGTAAAGATGTTTTGTGACAGTGTACTGTTGTAAAAAGTACTATATAAATAAATTACTTAAACATGTACAGAGGTAGGATGAGGTTTATATTGACAGGATTAAACTCAGCCAATCAGATTAAAGCAATCGAGACCTCCATTTGTGTAACATTGTATGTATGATGTTTGTGCAGCAGTATCTGTGGCTGAAACCTCCAGCTAAAGATCCGCATGAGAACTCTGGACGAGTGATGAGGAGGAACCAGGGGAAAGCTACGTACAGAATTGGTAATGCGTCACAGTCGTGCTATAGCGGGCGGGGGGGGGAGGGTAACATTTTAGATATGATGATATTCCTTGTTTTCTCTCCTTGAAAGCTTCACGACGGACATCTTCAGCGGGTTGGAGGCCTCCTCGGGCGGGCAGCGCGGGGTACATACCATGGCGCACTGCGGCACGGGCCAAACTTCAGCGGTGAGTGTTGTATTTATTTCCTACAAGCTTTCCGTGACCCATTTTTGGGTCATGACCCACTAGTCAATCGCTGCTGTAAAAAACTATTAAGTTGGTTTCAAGATATAAACCTTACAACTAGATGGCACCAAATCTTACACACTGCTTCTTTAAAGTGATTTCTGTTGCTTTGTGTTATTATTGAAGGTTTGTGGAGGATCTGTGACAATAATACTGTATTGTAACACACAATGTGGGTTGTTATTTAGGGGTCTCCCTCAGGATGGACTGATGCGTCATAGTTTTCAGGTCAGGAACCTTTCTCTATTTAAACACACACACACACACACACACCATCATCATCTAAAAATTATTTAGAGAAACCCATAGACTACAGACTGTAATAGTAGAACTACAAAGTCCATCTATTTGGTGAAGGAAGTGTATTTGACCAAGACTTTACTCTGACCCTCAGAACGCCTCCTCCATCAGAGTCACTCTGGAATCAGAGAGCGAGTCCGAACCTGAACGCGGAGGTGACTCTGCACCTCAAGGTGCGTGTGCACTCAGGAGTCCGGAGAACATCGGCGGCAGCCAGTTCAGACGACTGCAAGCCGATTACAACAGACTACAGGTAGATCCATAGATCAGAACCAATAACGAACCACCGGAACGACATTACACTACATTCATCATGCTGGCTGCTGCTGGTACCAATGGGCATGTTCTCCACACTCTCTGTCTCGCCTCTGCACACAGACCAGTAGCTGAACCTCCAGAATGTCTGTCTCTTAGCCTCCCCCCTCCAAACAGCCACCATATTGCGCCCCCTGGCCGTTTCAGGATGTTCTGCATGGAGAGACATCACAGTGCCGCCATCTTTCGCGCCTCCATGTAGCTCCAACTCCGTCTTCTCACGGGTTCCTGTCATCCACTCACCTTCTACACGCATCAATCCAGCCTGCCACAGAAACTCCCATCATCCTCCACCTCTGACCTCCACACAGCAGCAGCCACATGCCTTTCCTGTCTTGGCCTGAGAAGGTGAGAGGGTGTGGCGAGCAGAAGATGCCAGGTTGGTGTTGGTCGGTGGGCATTTTCGCATCATCCACTTGCCCCGCCCACTCCACTTCTCACTTTATCTTTGCTCGAACAGTCAGGAGATACTGTGCATACCAGCTCCATACCTCATGAGTCGCAGTCGCACACCGGGACACAAGTAGCAGAGATCAGAACTGGTTTTGTCAACAAATTTGATAACATGCAGCATTCTGGCCATCTTCACCACCTCCCCTCCCAAACGGCGTCTGTTCATCCCCCCAGCTGCCACAATGACCAAATACTCTGGCTGAAATATTCTTTTCTAATATCCATCCATCCGTTATCTTCCGCTTATTCCTCTACTAGGGTCGCATGGGGTTCCCCATGAACATTCAGGAGAGCACACACTCACACTATATAGGGCAATTCAGAGCATTCAATTTACCCGGAATCCATGTTTTTGGACTTTGGGAGGAAACTGGAGGAAACCCACGTGGACACGGGGAGGACATGGCAACTCCACCCAGATCGGGACTTGAACCGGGAATCCCCAGTGCTGAGAGCAGAACGTGCTAACCACTAAGCCACCGTGCCGCCCGTCTATTCTAATATATTATAATTATTTTAAAGGAGGAGTTAAAGGAGTGCAGACTCCGACTGGCTGAAGAAAGAAGTGCTAGACTGAAAGCCAGCTCCCGCTTATTAGAGGTACAGAACGTCTGTGTATTAACGCTGGTATATGATGTTACAGAAATATTACAAGGCTGTTTGGCCGTCTCTCACTAGCTGGAGTTGGAGAACGATCGCCTGCGCGGTGTGAACGAGTCCCTGGCCAGAGCTCAGGTCAGTCGCTCTGTGCTGGAGGATGAACAGGTTCTGGACAGCATTGAAGCTTCCTTTCAGAAGTTTCACGCCTTCCTGGATTTGCTCAAAGACGCCGGGTTAGTATCTTCTCCCATCTTGCCGTGGTTCTGCCTCGGGCATGTGTCTGGTCATTGCAAAGGAACAGTGACAACCAGTAGCCAATCAGATTCAAGCTGACTTGCTGCGTTATTTTTTTCTTATTCATTTCTGATCATTAGGCTGGGTCAGCTGGCATCCATGGCCGGGCTCGAGCAGTCTGACTTCGGGCCGCCGGGTCGTCCACAGCTTTCTTCCACTCAGCGACGAGGACACGACCACCAGAGGAACGTCACAGATGACCTTCGAAGGATTTCCCCGGTTCTGTGCAGCAGCAGCTCTGTGGCGCCCGCTGCCTACACGGACGGGCATCCAATCAGATCCCCCGATGATGTGCTTCTCGTTTCGGTCCCTCCTGCTCTAGACCAACCCGAGGTTCCGGACCAGCCACGGAGCCCCTCACCATCCCACCCTGGAACGAACTCCGACTCGGATCGAAGCCGCAGCATACGAGGCCCCAAATCAGCCAGTTCAGTCAGCAGTGTTCATACGCAGCTTTCCAATTCATACCAGGACGATTTCTCAGAGGGAAGACTCTCTGCAGCGCTCAGTTCTAGATCCTCCAGCTTCTCTCAGCTGGCTTCTGTAAGACTCAGTGGATCTGGAGGACCAGAAAGCACTGCGGGGAGGTACGGCTTGTAGAGATCACTCACATCCTCTAGACTTACCGATTAGTGCCGTGGGAGTTTGGTCACCTGCCTGGAAATCGCTGGTCCTGCGTGTTGGTCAGGGTGTTAATGTCCAGAGCATCAAGACTTGATCATAGTTATTACATCATCTAGTTTTATTTGCGGCTTTTTTAGTATGTGTGGTCGTAAATAAAGAACATTTGTAATTCTGTGGTATAGTTCACATATAAGTGCTGTTACCTGGAACCATACCTGTCCTCATGAGGGCTGTTGCCTCACGATTGATAAAAGCTGTGCTTTCAATGTGGTGGCCATCTTGGTCAGGGGTAATAGACAAAGCTTTAAAAGCTCCATGTTTCTAACTTCCTTGACCATTTTATAATCATCCCTCACTGTAGAGCTGGGCTTTGTAGTTTTACAATTAAAGTAAAGTCCCCATTACTCCATCCTCTAATGCAGGGTTTCTCAAAGGGTGGGTCGCAGACACGTGTTGGATGGGTCGCAGCCAGCCAGCCATCCATCCATTAACTTCCACTTATTCCTCTACTAAGGTCGTGGTGAGGTTCCCCATGCCCATCCACGTCTCGGCCGCTGGGCAGATACACTCAGGACAGGGTGCCAATCCATCGCTGGGCACACACACTCACTCACACAAACACACACTCATACAGTGCAATTTGGAGCATTTAGTTTACCCGGAATCCATGTTTTTGGACTGTGGGAGGAAACTGGAGGAAACCCATGCGGACACGGGGAGAACATGCAAACTGTATTTAGATCGGAACTCGAACCGGGAATCCCCAGCGCTTAGAGGCGAACATGCTAACCGCTAAGCCACCGTGCCGCCCGAGTCGCAGCCAGCTTGTGAAAAATAGATTGGATCTTCTGTTTTCGTTGACTTTGGATATCACCGGATCCGTTATTTGCCGATTTCCTCTGGGAATGTGACGTCTCTGTTTTCACGGGTTGCTTTGTATTTAATCAGCGTGATCACGTGACGTGAACAAGTCTCCCTGTAACTCGTTTTTGTGGAGAAGTATATATTAGCACGTTCGCCTCTCAGCGCTGGGGATTCCCGGTTCAAATCCGTATCTGGGTGGAGTTTCCATGTCCTCCCCGTGTACGCGTGGGTTTCCTTTGGGTTCTTCGGTTTCCTTCCGCAGTCCAAAAACATGGATTTAAGGTAAATTAACTGCTTTAAATTGCCCCATAGTCTGTGTGTGAGTCTGTAGCCAGGGATCGATTGGTGTATCTGCTCAGCAACTGCGAAACGTACTCATCTGGATGGGCGCGGAAACCTCCCGCGACCCTAGTAATGGATAAGGAATTCATGAGTATATATTAAAAACATGTTTTTAAAAGTATTTGGACGGGGGTTTAATTATTTAAAAAAAAAAAAGCTTTAAAAGCTGCTATTAAAAGAACGGAACATTTATGATTTACAAAAATATTATTAAATATATTTGAAAAAAAAACAATATGGTATAGCCACGAACGGCGATCCCGGGGTTCAAGCTAACTGCAGACGGCTGGACGACAAGACCATAGGAAGTAAACTGTGACTTTAAGTAAAGTGTTTTTGAATTTTACATTTTTAAATAAATGATGAATTAATTAGAATGATGGCATATGCATTGATTTGCATATAGCAGCCTGACTGAATGGAAAAGTCAAGTTTTTTTTTTGCATTCTAATTAATGTGTGTTTGTTTTAAAATAGAATTTTTGGAATGGGTAAATAGCTAACCCGTCTCCATGGAGACTATTGAGGTATGGTTTAATTTGCATATAGCAGCCTGATTTAAAGGAAAGGTTGAACTGGACCAGGAATTTCCAAAGTCCACCTGGGTTTATGACATACTATTTATGACTCGCTAGCGCTGTCAAAATAAAAACAAAATAAAAAAAATATATAATTCTGCCTTTTACCACATGATGACAGCACTATTCTTATACAATTAAAATATACAGTTTTATATTATCTACCGCTCAAGACTATTCATTTACATTCCCATTTAAAAAATAAAGATGATTAAAACAATGCAAATTGTGTATTTTTATATAACTTTATGTTAAAAATATGTTAGAAGAACCATTGGCCTCCTGGCATCTTCACGTTTTCAAATTTGGCACTCTTTGTAAAAAGTTTGGACCCCCTTACCTAGACATATAGCCGTTATGGCACTCCCTATAGACATAAAAGCGCGTGCAGTCTGGCAAAACTTTCGGTTAGAAGCTGAGCAGCATAGTGGCTTAGTGTTTAGCACGTTCGCTTCTCAGCACTGGGGATTTTTGGTTCGAATCCCGATTTTCCATGTCCTCCTCGTGTCCGCGTGGGTTTTCTCCGGTTTCCGCCCACAGCCCAACAACATGGAATCTAGGTAAATTGACCCATATAGTTTGTATGTGTGTGTGTGTGAGTGTCCAGCAACAGATTGGCACTGTACCGGGTGTATTTGCCCAGTGTCCAAGACTTTCTCCCCTGGATGGGCATGGGGAACCCCTGTGACCTGGTAGTGGATTTAGCATAAGAAAATGGATGGAAGTTAAAAACCTAAACGCGTTTTGTCACGTTATAGCGCCACCTGTAGGCCAATCAGTGTGTTTTTCACTGAGAAGATGCCCCTCCCCTCCAAGTTTAGTGTCCATGGTTCTTACTGTGGCTACCCAACACGTTTACCCCAAGGAATAATAATTTTAATTATAACATTACTCAATATAAAAAAGCGGAGCAAAATCAATAGGTTTGAACAGTACATTATTGCACATAAGTGCTTGGACCCCATTAAAGCTTAACCGCCTCACAGTCTTCACTCCACGTGATTGGTCAGTTTCCTTTGCTCCTGTAGCGGATCATCCAATCGGATTGGGGGATGTTAGCTAATGGGCGGGTCATACAGGCGGCAGCGTCAGGTCACGCATCCCTTTAGCCGGTAAGTCGTTTAAAATGTAAATATGAAATAAAAACCACGGCGTTTTTGCTCAGACTGAACTGAAATTTTCGAGGTTTAAGCTCTTGTAATAGAAACAGGCAGCAGTTTGGGTTAAAAATGTGAAATGTTACTGTGAGTTTGATAAACAAAAAGGATGCTAACGTGCTAACGATGATAATAAAGCAACAGGACTGGCTGGCTTTAAGCACAGGCCTAATAAAAAAATACGAATTAAAATAAAAAGTAAGAGCAATTTAAATTAATAAAAGGTTTAATTGAGGGAAGCTTTAATGTCCTGTACTGTTGTATGTTGAATTCGTTTGTAGGTTTGTTGTTATTCGGTTCTTTAAGCTCGTAAGGGCCATTATGAGGCTCTATAAAAAGCTTAAATGATGCAAAAAATATATTTATATATATATTTATTTAGTGAAGCTATAGTAGTTTCAGATTTGCACGTTAATGTTTTGGAGAACAGGTGTCCATCACCTCTGTAGCGGCTTAGGGGGCATGCTCCACGACCCTGGACTAACTGGACAGGTTGATGTCACAGAAGTGCGTTTGACTTGGAGTTCCATTGTGTTGTTTAAGTGTTCCCTCCATTTTTTTGGAGCAGTGTATGTATGTATGTATGTAAAGTGTCCCATACATTTGGTCATTTAGCAGATGTTTTTATCCAAAGCGACTTACAAGTATTCCAACTTCATATTTGGAGTTAGTAACATACAGAATCCCTGGAGCAATGAGGGTTAAGGGCCTTGCTCAAGGGCCCACATTGGTAACTTCACTGGACCTGGGATTTGAACCCACAACCTTCATATTGACAACTCAACACCCAGACCACTAAACTGCTACCCCTTTATAATGAATGCTATAAAGTGCCCATAGTTCCAAAAAGGCTAATTCACTATTTATTTGTTCTTTAGAGTTAAAAAGCCATATGGTTCTTGGAACAAAAGGTATTCTTCGTCTGTCTGTGGAGCATGAAGATGTAACGTAAGAGAACGGTATTCCGTACACATATTCGGTATTTTCCGCCTTTGAAGGAGGAAGGCTTGACAATGACCCCAGACTATATTTCACATGTGAACTGGAAGTAGTTTATTGTTTAAATCGCGGGAAAATGTCAAATGTAAGGAATACTGCAGTGTACGGTATACCGTTCTCTTACGTTCATGTAGTGGGTGACCATTATCCATAATGTCACTCCATTACTCCTCTCTCTTTCCTTGGCACCCTGTAGCTGCTCACATTCAGACTCTGGCCTACAGGACAGTCTCTTGATCTGCCCCCTCTCACCATCGCCCCAGCTCCTTCGCTGCCCTCTAGTGGTGAACGTTGCCTGGTGATTCCAACTCACCATGGTGCTAATTCTCTCTTCATTTCATTCACCACTGCTAACTGGTGAAACGAGCGTCATGTTCTCAGAACATGTCTTTTACAGGCACATGGTATTAAAAACTGCTGACTAAATGTAAATGTATGTTATGAAGAGCAGTTTTTTGAGTGTCGTCCTCTCTGCCACCTTAATCAGTCCAGTTCTTAACCCATCACTGGCCCAGCACGTCTGACCGACTTGCCAAGTGGCCTTTTACTTTTAGTGCGTCCACCCCAGCACACCGTGGCGGTTCAGAACCAAGGTTTCGGCTAAACAGCGCCCTGAACCCAAGTGGTCGTGGGAATTTGAACCCACACTAATTAAGCACTGAGCTACCACACGCTCTTTGCTAGTACTTTTGGACTTCTTCATTAGTTCTTATTTTTAGTGGAATAAATTTAACAAGGTGTTGGGCAGTGATGACATCACAGTTGTGTCAGTCTGCTGCCCCCGTGTGATCTGCTGACCGGGTATCTGCTCTGTTTCCAGTCTGTGGTGATGCGAGGAAGCACATAGAGGAAGATGGTAAGAAGCTCATTGGAATAACTGCTGTTGTAATGCATTGCGTTGTCATTCTGCCGCGTCTTATGCCCCGGCGTTACCGTTGCAGATCCGGATCGCGGCTCTCAATGCCGCCTCTGAGACGGCGGATGAACACGAGGATCACTTCAAAAGCTCGAAACAGGGTCAAACCAAAGAGGCTCAGGTGAGGCTTTCGCACACTGTAGTGACTCTGTAATGACTCCGAAGCCGTTCTCATTGCGCCAATGTGCCGCAGGAAGCCGAGGCGTTTGCTTTGTACCACCGAGCTCTCGACCTGCAGAAGCATGACAAGTTCGAGGAGTCGGCCAAAGCTTATCACGAGCTCCTCAAGACGCCGCTGCTTAAGGAGGTAGGAGGGTCAGGGTTGGACGTTTTTGTAAGTGTGGGTTATTGGGTGGTTGTGAACGAGTGTGTTGTGCGTACCAGGCGGTGGCGTCAGAGGATGAGAAGGTTGGGCTGAAGCACCCAGGACTGATGCTGAAATACTCAACGTACAAGAACCTGGCCAGCCTCGCGGTGCTGAGAGACGACCTGGATACCGCTACTGACTTTTATGTCGAGGTAACGATCCAATCAAATTCTGAAAATGTGTTTCAAAATGTTTTTTTTTTTTTTTGTTTTTTTAAATGTGTGTCTGTCTTTACTCTATATATCGACACACACACGTCTATGTAATGTAAGGGTAGTGCATTTAATTGTGTATGTGTTTGTGTGTGTGTAATAGTGCAGCCATGTCCGAATGGCCCAGGCTTATATTGTGTTATTTTTAATGTAATGTAGTCCTTTTACCACATGATGGCACTATTCTAATACTATCTGGCTCCCTGTGAGTAGGTGTGTGTGTGTATATACACAGTATGTGTTGTATATAATGGATCTGTGTGTGTATATACAAAACATGTACATACTGGATCTGTGTG
>JAOUQT010316660.1:0-14507 GCA_025769995.1 Xyliphius kryptos | reverse complement strand
AAAAAAAAAAAAAAAAAAAAAAAAAAAAAAAAAAAAAACGAAAGCCGCTTTGAGAGAACGTACCATTTTACATAACAGGAGTTCATTAGATGACAAACGGTGGAGGTTTCGATGTTAGGAGTTGTAATTTGGCATGTTGGTTATTTATTTAAAATATGAAGAACTCAATCACAACCTCAGAGATGAGATCAGAACCTCAGAGGCAGAGAACATGAACATGAGTGCAAGGAAAGTGGGGAAGAGGTTAAGACCAATTTACTAAGAATGAAGCTTAAAGCATGTATGTGTCAAAGAGGCTAAATAACAGAGCCCAGCCCAGGTCCTGTGTGTTTGTGTTTAAGAGATGCAATAAAAGAAGCACGCATGAGGGTTTGGGAGCAGCACCAGTTTTGGTGACAGTTGCTAAAAATGCAGCTGTGTGGGTTATGTATACGTGAGAGAGACGGAACGAATGCTAAATATAAGTATCGCAAGTGTGCAGTGCCTCCCCCACCAAACTCACACAAGGTCAAAAAAAAAAAAAAAAGTACAAAAATCTAGCAGTATGTGCAGCAAAACAGGACTGAAGCACAATTTAACCCAAGGTGAACCCATGAGCTGGTTCGGGCCCAAAAGCGGCACACTCCTCTACAGCGACCTCTCCTCTGCCAAACGTTTGAGATCCCATTCCAGATCAATAGCAGAACAGTGTATGACCGCATGCACCGACCTGTGCCCATAGAGCCCTGGCAAAGGCGCAGTCAGAGCAGCTGAGATGCACTTGCACCCTCACACAGTCTATAAAAGTGAATCGTTAAGTTGTGGTTATAATTGCAGCCTGCAGTCGACTTCCACAGGGGTGTAAACAACGATGAACAAACTCTGGGGCTGGTCCACATTCCAAAGTCTTGCTTAAGCGCCGTGTACAGTGGTTCTAATCCAAACTCTTTGTGTAGAGTCTGATAAAGTTCCACTGTGAGTTACCTGATGGTATAGTTACAGAAATGGTCCATATGTATTTTGTTATCCCAAAATGTTCCCCCTTTGCAAATTTGCATGTTCTTCCCTGCAGTGGTTACCCCATAAATAAGTCGATCACGGTGGACTTTCCAGGTTTGCCCCATGCCAATCTCTGGGTTCCCCAGTTTTATCCCACAGTCCTAGATTGGCTGCCCCTATAGTGTGTGTGTGGGCCCCCTGCACTGCCCAGCGTGCATAACTATCCATCTATCCATAATAAAGCTTAATCAATTTAAAATCAATGCATTGATTAAACAGCCGGTGACTCGATGCATAGATACGACTGCCAAAGTATTGATTAGTGTACATTTCCACACGCCTACTTTAACATTTGTGCCGACGTACGCATGATTCCACTTCTAAAGCTGCTGCTGGTGGTCTTCCAACTACCCTTATCCTTTATATATTTTGAGTGTAATGCTTTTCCTTTTGTAAACATATACAGTGAGGAAAATATATAGAGTAGTTCTCCCATGGAGGGGTCTGAAATTTTCATCTTAATCAAATACTGCCATCTAGTGTCCAAATTACAGAACACAGGTTATTAAAGAATTCCGGAGAACAATTTATTTTATATTGCGCATTTATACAAATGTAAAACAGTCAAAGGTGTGGGTTATTGAAAATAATGTCACGTCTAGACAACCAGCTCAGCCACACATTTAAATATACACATTTCCAGCAGCTTCATGGTTAACACATTCGCCTCTGAGCACTGGGGATTTCCGGTTCAAACCCCAATCTGGGTGGAGTTTCCATGATCTCTCCGTGTCTGCGTGGGTTTCCTCCCACAGTCCAAAAACATGGATTCCAGTTCAATTGAAAGCTCTAAATTGCCCTGTATAGTGTGTGCGTGTACCCAGCGATGGATTGGCACCCTGTCCTGGGTGTATCTGCCCAGCGCCTAAGACTGGATGGACATGGGAACTGTCGAGGACAGTTTTTGTTGTCTTTATTTAATCGTGAATAGACTCGACCTGCACAGTAATCGTTAGACGTACGATTACGTTTTTCAATTCACTTTATTTGACTTTTCATGGAATAACTGGTCTGTTCAAAGTGCATTGATTACAACTGCTATAGTGTAACAATGTGAACAGAACAGATTTTCTTGTTGATTTTTTTCAAGCTTAAATTTATTTGTTGTGGGGAAGGAAAAAAAACGGAAAAAAAAAATAAAATTGGCTCGCAATTTAACCAAATTGTTACAAAGGCGCCGATTGACACCCCTCATATTCGAATTCTTACACTATACTTTGATCAGGTTTCTAACCTGGATCCCCAGCACTGGGTGACAACGATCAAATCTGTGATTTATTTTTCTTCCCCCAACATACAGCCAGCATCGGGTTAAAATGCAACCCAAGCTCAATCTCTTAAATCATGTCCATGTTTATATCCATATTAAATATCTGGGATAAACCTAAACACTGAAAACAATCTGATCCACTATGATATAAAAAAATAACCCATTATTCTGAAGCCAACAGGCAAATAAACAGTAATTATTTGTGATACTTCAGGTACAGTGGAATAAATAACCAGATCAGAGAACTAAAGCGTGTAACTCAAAAGAAGAGCCTTGAACCACATGATTCAGCATAATGGTTCTTATTGAGTGAAATCTCAGGTGGATGGGTAAAGCAGGCAGGCTGTTAGTTTCATTCTTTGGGGTACACATCTACAAACGCAAGTAGATAAATCATTCCCCACCATCCTGTCATACAAAAAAAAAAGTTTGGATAAGCATCATTAAGGTTGTAAATGGAGGGAACATCACCAGACGATTACCTCCAATCACAGGAGCAAACAGGATTTCCAAACAGGTGGTAAAAGTAAGGCGCGACATTCTGAGGTTCTAGAAGCCTTATTTGAAAGGAACTGGAGCGTTTGATCGGGAACTTTCAAGGTCATTTGGGACAGTCAGTAGAAACTGAAGATGTATTTTCTTGTCTTAGAATTCTCTCGACTTTTGTTGCTTCTAGTGGTTGACGTCTAAAACAGCAGTCTTGTATTCGACAACTGGGATCATTCTGGGTGGGGTGCTTTGCCCAAGGGCACTTCAGTCATGGGGTACAGTACCAGGTCACAACCACAGATCTACGACTGTTGAGATTTCGATTTCGATGTTGAACAAAAACTAAGACACTGAAGAAAAACCCAAGTGGATACAGGGAGGACATGCAGACCCCACTGCATCACCACAGTGCCTCCAGCTGTTCCAGCTCAGTACTGCATCAATTATACTAATTGCCTTAAATTAGAACGAAAAAGACAGGAAAAGAGTAGCAAGCTTTTTTTTTTTAATGCTTCTACTTCATTATCCCTCACCGTTATTTTCGTGCTAAGAATAAAAACGAGGGTTTGTTTCCGACAGTTCTAAAACCTTATATTTGTTTGATCTTGATTTAGCAAGGGGTCATCAGCACAGCGCTCTGCCCGGGACAGACAAAGCAGCAGTTAGGAATCAGAGTGAACATAAGAGCCTGGTCTTATTACAGGTCTTCATTCCTCATGTGCCCACAAGACCGAATTGCAAAAGACAAAGCTGGAAATATACCGAGACAATGGATTATGGGTCACGAAACAAAATGAGAATTCTTTCAGCAATGTGATGAGGTTTGGTCTTCGCATGGAATTCTAAAAATATCAGATCATATACTTTAAACGGTGAAGTTTGGTGGAGAAATTATGATCGGAGACGGTTTCTTTGCTCATGTTAGAAAATAAATACAACACTACAGTGAGAAACCGGCAGAGGAGACGCAGATGGAGGTTTCAAGAAGACAATAATGGTTACAGTATTATTATATTTATTGCTTGGAGGAAAAACAAGTCCTTATGCACATTTTAAATCAGTTCAGTATACAAAAAACATTTAATGTGACCCCAAATATAAAAAAACCCCCACACATTTCATTATCTTTCGCATAATCCTATATGAGGAACAAGGATCACAATGGGGTTCAACATGCACAAGATTGGTGCCAATCCATCACACTCACCCTCCCACCATGCACTATATAGAGGCAATTTAGAGCAGCCAATTCACCTTGAATACATGTTTTTGGACTGTGTGAGGAAAACCCAGGTGGACACGCCAATGAGATTGGGTTTCAAACCTAGACCCAAGCACTAAGAAGTAGATGTGCTACCACCGTGCCTCCCCCAATTAATATATTTAAGATTTACAATATTCAAATAACTTAAACAAGCCAATAGTATTACATCGCAGCACTTCTTTATTCATCCCACTGCTCTGCATTCTGGACAGTTGTATGCTCCCATCTTCGAGGGAACATTTTAAGAAGGTCATTTTCTGTACCCTAAGGCAGAAATAAGGGTCTTTAATGGCATGGCTGGTGGGTGCGGTGTGGTGAATGTTGCCTCCTGGCACACACAGCCCTGAAACCCAAACCTATTAAACACCTTCACTATAGTGGAGATTGCTAGTCAAGTGCTCTCATCCAGTCAGGGACAAACAATCTAAATGGGATTCTGGATGAAGGAGTAAAACTTTTCTTGTAATTTCACAAAAAACCTTCTGACAACCGTGGAAAGTGGTTGAATTGTGAAGAGGTCAATTGTAAATAGGAGTTGTGAAACCTTCATTAACGCATCTGACCGCGGGGTAAAATTTATACCCACGTACTCCCTGAACAACAAATTATGAAACGGTAATAATACGCACTTTCTGAAAGCCAAACAGGAACAAATACAAATGATTCACAGTCAGTTAATCAAAGAACCTTAGAAGGAACTGCCCCAGTAACAGACATCGTACACCTAAAAAGGTATATAAGCCTGAGCTTTCTATTCTGAGTGTATATGTAATGTATAGGTGTCTCAATAGTGTGTGTTCCTGATGATGTGCTGACGCACTGAAAATCAAAGCAGGTGATTAAAGGAGAGGTAAAGCAACCTTCGCATTAAACTGGGGTTCGGAATTACTTTGACTTCAAACACATTATTAGATATCATCATCATCATCATCATCATCATCATCATCATCATAAAAGCATTAATACACCAACTAAGGTTTTTTTTTTTTTTTTTACTTTGTAATAAATGGTTTAAATAAAGATATTACATATGTAAATCACTTCAATGCACATTAAGTTGAAGGAAAAGATGAAAAAACATATAGCTGTAATAAGTTACCATTTGTTTTTTACATGACCATACATCACTTATATATAAGTTTATAGATAAAGTTATTATTATTATTATAATTTAAGTACAAAGTGCTTAAGACACTATTGATTTTGCTCTGATTTTTTTATTCTCATCATTTTTCCCCTCTCTCAGGTCCATAAGTCCTTAAGTCTTAGAAACGCCAAACATTTAGGGTAGGTGCAGCTGGTGTGCATCTTCTCCAATAACAAAAATTACGTCCATTGGCATATAACTGGCTTTATAGAGCGACTAAATGCATTTAGGCTTTTCACTTTAACCCAAAATATTCACAGACCGTTTTTCCCAAACAGCTTACGACTTGAACCCATGAGCTATGGCCACTTTTTTTTTTTTTGAAAATTAAAATGACAAAATAATTTGAAAAACCTACTTTTGTGAACTAGCCCTACATTTTCCAGTCAACCCCCATGTGGTTGGTAATCAATTCTGCGTGTGCTCTTCAAATATTATGAAAAATGTTTTTCCCCCAATCAGGCTGCTACATTCAAATTAATGCAAAACTTATTTATACAAAAAAATAATACTCAAAAACGCTTTACTCAAAAATTCTACAACTTCAAACACATCCAGCATCAGTCCCAGAGGAGGCAGTGCATTTAATGTCTAAAGCGGTTTCTATAACGCTCATATTTATTGGTATAATTTTATTTATAGAGCATATTATCGGGGACGTGGCACATGGACATTACTGCATCCCTACCGCCGCCCCTCCGCGGAAATACCCAAGATAAGCGCATTATAAATCCAAACTCAGAGACGATGAAGGGTGGGATGGGATCCGGATCCAGGAAGGGGGGGTTGTTGGAGGGGACGGGATCCTGGGGGTCAGGCTCCGAAAATCGCCAAAAATAAAATGTAGACGCACAAACAAACGCGAGCGCGTTTAAACCGCGCTGTGTTCAATGTGACCGCTAAATTCATGTGCACCCCATTCGTGCGGCAGAGCCACCCCGGGGTCGATACGGGGGGAGGGTGGTTGTCATTCTGCAGTCACTAAGACATAAAGAAACGGGCTGATAAAGCCGGGGGGGGGGTGTAAATGGTACTCACATATAGGCCGGAGATAACGGAGAGGAGCGGGACGCTTTAAGGACGGGCACCGGGAATTTCCAGCTCACGGGAGAAGCGCTTTTCCATTTCAGCGGCATGTTTCCTCTTCTCCAAAACCAGTCACGATCTCCCGACAGCGGCGAGCGGCGCGTCCGTAAAGAGTCCACCGACCGCGGCTTCCATCCCCCCGAACCGAACCGAACCCGGAGCGAGCGAGGGACACGGCTGCGGTCAGCTCTCAGGCGGCGGAGGAAATATCCGACGCTTCAGAGAGACAGCGCACCGCCGAACGGAGACATTTCAGCAAAACAAGCGCGCAGTGAGGAACCGCGCACTGACCCAGAGTCCAAAACACAGACGCTCTGATCCGCCACCAGCACTCAACACAATCACCACCACCGGACTGCAGTGAGGAACGGATATACACCGAGAGGGAGGGAGAGAGAGGGGGAGGGAGTGAGGGAGAGTGAGACGGAGAGAGAGCGAGAGAGAGGGGGATAGACTTTGACTTTTGAAACCGCTTTATTTTACCAAAATTACGTTGAGAGTGAGCGAGATTTTATTTAAACTTATTTAAATCTATTAAAACTCTTGCTACTGTTTATTTTTTTTTAAATTATTATTATTATTCATCCATTATCTCCCATTTATTCCTCTACTAGGCTCACCCATCCAGGGGCGAACATCATAGCACTGGGCAGATACACCCAGGACAAGGCACCAATCAATCGCTGAACATACACTCCCATCCACACACACACTTGGTCATTTTGCAGACGCTTTTATCCAAAGCGACTTACAACTTTCCCAACTTTATGGCCGAGGTCAGAACACAGGTTTGAAACAGCCTCCCTGGAGTAATGAGGGTTAAGGACCCACATTGGTAACCTCAGTGGAGCTGGGATTTGAACCCACAACCTTCAGACTGATAGTCCAACACCCTCACCACTGAGCAACCACTCCCACACAAATCCACATGATAAGTTGCAATTTAGAACATTTTACCCAGAATCCATGTTTTTGGACTGTGGGAGGAACCTCGAAGAAAACCCGTGTCAGATATGGAAACTCCACCCAGATCAGGATTCGAACCCGGAATCCTCAGTGCAGAGAGTACGAACGTGCTAACTAAGCCACCGTGCCTTCCATTATTATATATATATAAAAAAGTGTGTGTGTGTGTGTGTGTGTTAGTTCCATCTGATATCAGCTTTAAGTAATACAGATGTAACGTTTGTCATGCCAATAAAGCTTTTAAATTGAGAGGGGGAGGGGCAGAGCAGGAGCGAGAGAGCGCCTCATTGTACAAACCAAAATTCAAATAGAAATAAAAATGTAATTATTTAAAAATTACTGGGAAACTAAGTCAGTCCCATAGTAAAATGGAGTGTAACCGGAGCCTTAACAGTTGGAGCACCATGACTGATCCCAAACTGAGACACAACCTGGCCAACTACAGACTGAGTGTACATCACCTGGCCATACAGATGGGGCAACACCGATAGTCCTGGCTGCCCCAAGAAAGAGGGTGTGTCAGCGGTGTACACTGAATAAAGCTGACCGAGCTGCACTTCCTCACTGAATGCACCGGAATACACAAAGATCAATAATTCAAACTCACAAATTTCACCTCACTCACCCCAACGAAAAACTGCCCCACCCACTGAAGGAACAAAGACACACTCACTTGTCACCAGTTAAGGGACAGAGAGTGACCAAGTCCACTAACATATATACACACACACATGCATTTTATAAACCAGTAGCGGTAACAAGTAATAAGAATATTCATGTTTGTAATGATTGTTGTCTATTTTTGTTTCATACCCAAACAAATGTATGTCTTGCCATTCAAGATTTTAAATTGAAAATTGAGAGTGAAATACTTCGTTAGGTCTACAAATCATTTATCCATCATGTGTAATAAAACAGATGACAAAAGTAGATGAAGTATTACTTAAATAAATGAAAGCTATTTAGTGTGGCTCAGATGTAACAACAAGTTCTGATAGAGAGCGAGAGGATTTCAAATTCATTTTATTTATCCAAAAAAAAAAAAAAAAAAAAACCCTTTTTTTTTAATACAGAAATATTTACTCATAACATATTTTATATTCTTGTGTATAGAAATAGTTAGGAAAAATAATAATGAAAAAAAAAAAAAATGGAAATATTCATATTTAGAACGATGTAAGATTCAGACTAGATATTAAAAATGTAAAATGAGTTTGTCTTCATTGACACCATTTTGAGACAATTGTTAAATTCTGTCATAATAATAATAATAAATAAAAAAACGACTCGGACTCTGGCCCTAATGAGTGCTGCAAACGTATACATGAGATCTACTGATCCACTTTCCGGTCTACAATGCAACAGAGAGCGAAAGAAAGAAAATGCTTCGGCATGGCATCATATGTTTTCAGAAATGTTTATTTTTTAACCAAAATTTTCCCTAAAAACTAAATTTAATGCTTCCGAACCATCAAACTTAACTACACTTACCAACCTAAAATCAATCTCTGTACAGAATCCGCACCACACTCCTCATGCTCAGTCATTTTAATAGAACCAATTGTTAGTAAGAAATTTGTCATCTTCACCAATGAATCAGCTGCATCAGTAACTCCCGGATTAGTAAAGCTGTTCGCTAAATCCACCCACCATATGGTTTTAAGCAGGGCTTCCCAGAGGTTTGGCCCCCTCGGGTCTAGACAGCAGTGCTTTCATTTATTAATAACAAATATGGTAATGAGCGCACAATATGCGAGGACAGAACATCAAAGGAGGTTTAAGTCACACATTCATGACAAATTTAAAAAGGACAGGGCTTCCCATCCAGATCAATCACCTAAAATATCATTACTATTGTATTATTTTAATATAATAAACGGATTTAGGCATTTTGAAATAGTAATTAGAACACTGATCGATCTTCTGCTTATTCCTCTATGAGGGTCGCGGTGGAGTTCCCCCATAACCATCCAGGGGAGAACATCTCGGGCGCTGGGCAGATACACAAAGGACAGGGCGCCAATCCATCGCTGGGCGGGCACACACACTATAGAGGGCAATTTAGAACATTTAATTTACCTGGAATCCATGTTTTTGGACTGTGGGAGGAAACTTGAAAACCCATGAGGACACGGGGAGAGAAGCTCCACCCAGATCAGGATTCAAACCAGGAATCCTCAGCACTGAGAGGCGCTAAGCCACCGTGCCGCCCATCAAAACAGTCATTTGTTTTTTAATTCTGATTTCGTCCAAATGAAGATGAGAGGAGTTAGTGGGGCGGGACGACGGCCACCACAACAACCGTGACAACGGCCACAACGCCATGGCAACTGTACAATTGAGGTGGTGGCCACGATTTGGAAAAGATCATGGCCATTGCAGCCATTTTGGGTTTCCGAAACTCACAACAGTTATTGCAGTCGCAGTTTCCAAGAATCGTGGCTGTTGAAGCCGAGGTATTAATCCCACAGACAGACACAAAATAACACAAGGATGTCAAAAACGTGTGCTTTTTTTTTGCTATACAGGGCATACGAGGATTAAAAAAAGAACAGGCCTGATATCCAGCACAGTCACCTCGGCTCTCTGATGTGATCAGGACATGGCTAATCGCTGTGTGTAATGGAAGCTGCAATTATGTGTAATTCACAAGGTTTTTACATGAAAGAAAAAAAGCCTGCACACTTTCATTAAGAAACCAGGAGTCGTACCGCTGCAGTGACGAGACGAAAAACTCTAATTATTCAGACAATAACCTGCGTGCAGGAAAAGAATGGCACAGCGTTAATAACGGGACCATAGTATTTATTCTCCTCGCAAAGCGTTTCTACTTCGATATCGACAACTGGTCCGGTGTGAATAACCACAATACAATAAAGTAACGTAGACAGAAATGCGAACAAATCTATTCAGAATGTATTATTGTTGACTGTAAGACAGACATGTGGAAGTCCGGCCCGATCACAAACAGCCTACGACTTCAGTCTTATGTGTAATTTTCGGCTGGTCAGAATAAATAAATCATATAAAAAAGTAATGTAATTCCGCTTTTTCCCACATGATGGCAGCACCATTCTAATACCATCTTCCTGTGTGCGTATTCAGAGGCAGAGGAGTGGCTTTTGATCATTAGCCTGCGATTTCACACAAAGACAGTTTTTTTTTTTTTTTTAAATAAGACACAAATCAAGACAAAATATGTACCCTTCAAAGTGCAAAAACATTGTTTTGAGGCAAATTGACCCCATTTAAATTGCCCCCAAGGGTGTGAGTGTGCTCAGCAATGGTTTGCCGCCCCGTGCTGGATGGATCGGTTTCGTGCCTCAAATGACTCCTCTGGATGGGTCACAAGAAACCGGCTGCGACCCTATTAAATGGTTAAAATAATGAGATGAGATCTTTACAATGAGCTTCTTCGGCAGCTTTCGCATTTATTTTTTTAACAGGAACCAGAAAGTATCCTTTTAAAGAAAACCTTATTAAAACAAATGAAACAGAACTTCAATAAGACTGAGCCTCTGAGCTTTATTCCAAACCACTGGTCTTTTCTTCATTCTCACGCAAAGACAGACTCGGGTTTGAGCCACAGACACGCATGAGAACGGAGACTCCGCCTCTAGCAAATTCAAATCCAGCGTCCGTTTTCCTCCCTTTGTCAGATCAGTGCTTTTAACAAAAAGAGAGCGAGCGAGAAAATAAGGACCGACTCGTTTGCACCATTACACCCATCTCCCTTAAAAGAGCTGACAGCATGTCAGAGGAAATCCACTTTCCTCAAGTGAACTCAGCATGTGGAGTCACGAGGTCCTCCATTAACATCCTGTGTGTCTTTAAAGGTCGGTTCGGAGGTTTTTGAGCGGGAGCTTGTTGGTGAGGTTTGAGGTTCCACTCATGTCATCAGAAGTGGGCGAGAGAGTTCAGATGAAATACGGTCTCCATTATGTTCTGTACTAAAGGAAATGTGCAGACTTTGTTTTTCCTTTCATGCATAATTTTCTTTTGAATGTCACTGACCCTCTGAATCAGGATGTTTAGGAGTCATGACACCAATATTGCTACATACAAGCTTTAGAACTATAAATAATATAATTTATCCATCCATTATCTTCTACTCAATTCTATACTAGGGGTTATGTGTGTGTGTGTTGGGGGGGGGGGGGGGTCCCCATGCCCATCCATAGGAAAACATATGCGGGCACTGGGCAGAAACATCCAGGATAGAGAATTAATCCATCACCCAGATTGGGATTCGGACCTGCTGAGAGGCAGACATGTTAAGTCACCGTGCCCCAAATACTACCTTATACTATTTACTAGCTGTACCTGGTTATGCGTTGCACATCTGGTTAAATAGAAAAGTAAGAAAAGAGAGAACGCATGTTTCTAATAAACTCCTGATTAAAACTTAAGCCCATTTTAAAAACTGCAAGAATTTGCATTTTGCACCTTAAGGAAGTTCTAAATAGAGCTTTACAACGCCAAAAAAAATAATAAATCGGCATAAGAAACTAAAATTTTTGAGCAGGAAATATATTGAAAACAATTTACCTAAAACAAACTGTTAATAAGTTGATCAAAAGTTTAAGACCATAGTTTATAAAATGAAAAACAAAAGAAACCCCTCAAAACAGAAATCGAAGTGTCAAAAATGGACTCTGGATGCAAGTGTTTTCAGGAGGCTCATGGGAACGTTGCTCCAAGTGTTGAAGATTTGTAAACCTCTCTTGCCATCCATCCCCAAATGTTCTCAATTGGATTTAGATCAGGGGAACATGCAGGATGGTCCAAAAGAGTGAAGTGATTCTCCAGGAAGAAGTCCTTTGTCAGGTGAACATTGTGAACTGCAGCATTGTCCTGTTGCAAAACCCAGTCATTATCACACAGACGAGGGCCCTCAGTCATGAGAGATGCTCTTTGAAACCTCTCCACATAGCCAGCCGCTCTTTGACACATCTGCAAAACCTGAAGCTCCATTAAAAGAAAAACACACCCCAAACCATGATGGCGCACCCCCCACTGTGCTGTGTATAAAACATCTCAGATGGGATCTCCTCGTCATGCCAGTAATGTTAGATCAAGGTTAAATTTCTCATCAGAGAATACAACTTTTTCCCCCTCATTTCACTGTCCAATGTACGGTGCACTATTTCCAAGAGGCCATTTTACGGCATTGAAGATGACGTGGTCTTTGAAGACATTTTTAGTTTCCAAAGCCCTTCCTTCACAGATGCTGTGTGATGGTAAGTGGGCTGCAGTCAGCACCAGTAAGAGCCTTAACTTGGGTAGAGGATCGGTCCGTGTCTTGACAAAGAGCCCAATTGGATCCTGTGAATAAGCGCTGGTGAATTTTTTTGGGTCTACCATTGACTTTTTTGTCCCATAACCCTCAGGAACATACCAAATGAATGTCCTACTCTTTTAAAGGGTATGTCTTGAACTTTTGATCAGTTGAAAAATATCATGTTTGATATTTCCTGCTGAAACATTTGTCTTTTGACCGATTTCATCTGTTAGCATTGTGAAGCGCAACTTGGAGCCTTCTTAAGATACAATAGTGCAAACTCTTGCAATTTAACCATCTTAAGATTTTGATCAGGGGTGTATGTAAATATATAACATGTCCCAGATTAAACACATTTGACTGTAGAGGTCAGTGTTTGTTTTGTCTTTATTTAAATCGTGACTGGACTTACACTGCACAGTACACATTAAGACCTATTACAGTTGATCTTATTGCACTTATGGAGTAAACGTTCTATTTGGTGATGATCACAGCCTCAGTGTAAGATATTGTGTGAATAGAATACTGTTAATGTATTTCAATAAAAGGCAAATTATTGTTGATTTATTTGAAACCTGATACATTTCATGTAAAATACAATGAGTATTGGATTGTATTTAACTGTATCAAATTTTTAAGTATCGGAAATAATCGAATCGTTGGCTTGAAGAATAGATATCGGATCGAATCGCCGATTCACACCCCTAATTATTAATCTAAAAAAATTCCATATAGAAATCAGTGTCTACATATTGGTCTTTAAATAAAGCAGAATCCAAAATGAGATCCAATTAGCAGCATTTGAATACTTTTGCATACATCTTTTAAAATATTTAATACATGCATGTTTTCAAAACATCAGGCTTCTGATGGCATGACTTCTCATCTGCTCAGTCCTCTGTACCAAATAATTATGCCTTCTGAACATACAGCATATAAAATAACCTACATTCCCCAATTGTGGGGAATTTACACACCATTCATTTCGTGAAGACTTCTAACTATAGAACATGAATGCACTTTAAAACAACATTTGCAGTCTTCACAATGACAACATCTCCAAAGTGTAAAAGCAGTTTGGGTTCCATATGTTCTGCATACACACACTAACATTTGAATAAAAGCAGTGATGTCATCAAAATCTGATCAGCCGAATGAGTCGACATCACAAACCAAACCAAAGACCAACACCACATTTAATACTACAAACCACAAACTCTTACTTCTAAAGACAGGCATAACAGACACACAGATAGCAACACACTTGCCCATTACGTCCTGCCCTGGATCCAAGCGGACTCTGAGCTTCTACCCTCTGCTGGACGTACAAGGCACGAAAGCCAGCGTGCCGCATTCCATCCTCTGCCATTTAATTAAGTGCTAAATGTGTAGTGTGGAGAGGCATGTCTATTCATAGAGCTCTATTATTAGGGGTAATTAAAAGCAGCCCGGGCGCAGCCAGGCGAATACAGGAAGCATGGAACACCTCTGTCCAGAACACTAAAGACCCCCATTATAGCAATGAGTTGTCCCTTAAATGGATGTACCCAAGCACCCCCGGGCAGATGGTTTGGCAATTTTAGGAGTTAATAGCTTTTAATAGCATTTAATTGGCCATCTCGCTGAAACGGTCTATAACGAGGAGGTGGCAACCATGACAACAGGTCCCATTTTATCCACCAGGTAAAGCTCATTTCAAGTTGTTGAAGAACATTAAGAAAATGGGACTTTTCTTAAATGAGCCAAAAGTTCTCAAAGACTCAAGTCTGTTAGAGACCTAGTGCACTTTGGGAAACAAGAGAGTTTGCATTACGTGTTTCACCTCAAATCATATGTACAGTGTTCTGTTAAACAACAAATTGTGACTCCAAGTCAAGCACACTTGTATGAAAACCAACCTGTCCAGTTAGTGTGCAACACTGATTGTGAATCAGTTTCACTTGCTGTTGTGCAAATGGAACAGACA